>DWJQ01002140.1:0-10001 GCA_018248915.1 Hesperia meskei straton | reverse complement strand
GCAGTACCTTTGTACCATCCTTACTTATCCAATTTTGTTAACTTTGTATCCATGTGTACATAAATATAAAAATAAATAAATATTTATTAAATTTTACACACAATATTTAAAATTTACACTTGACTGCTTAGGTATACTTTATAAATACCATAGGTTTGTCTTGGATACCGTAAGATATCCACAAGCTGTGCAGTAAGTATTTTAAACAAAATAAGAAAGTTCAGTATTAGAATGGAAAGTAGAACAGTAGGTTATAAAGTCGTACGAGTAACCTCACAATAACTCGCAATTTATTTACTGATTAGAGCGACACAAAAACTTTTTTTTGCTGATTAGAGCGACACAAAAACTGGTTTGGCTTTGTCGTTTGTCGATGCACTTGTCTATTACAGTACAGGTTAATGTAAATTTTTAACTTTGAGATATTTATTAAATTACAATATGATGTGTTCGAATTTGGAATTATAAATATATTGCAGCTATTAACACGTTTGTACACATTTTTGTACGTTATTATTATTATTATTATTATTTATCTACGCATTTTCTTTCTGGAGAACGATAAATATAAAATATAAGAGCACATTTTTAAATACAGGACTAAATATTATAAAACACTGTGAAACAATCTTCACATCTTGAGTACCTTTTAATAAACTGACTGTGAAGGTTACATTACAACGTAACGCAAATAATACAAGTATTTTACACACTCGTGTTTTTTGATCAATCAAAGGTCAATAAATTAATGACTATCCTTAAAAAATCCAAAACAAGAATAATCAACATACCTGACCAACGTCAAGAGCCGGATTGATGCTACGTCCGCAATCCTCAAAAATATCAGCCCTAACTATCCATTTTCTTCCTGTTAAAATATCTAATTCAACTTCAGTTACTGCCATTCCAAATACTGGGTACCTTTCAATTCCTGGTGTAGTGGGGCCGGTCAGAAAAGAAGCTTGTAATGAAATGCCTCGTTGATGAGCTTCGTTTATTATTTGTTCCCACGTCCCAGTTGGCATATCAGCTCGTATTGGTTCTAATCTGGCTTTAATCTGATTGCATGCCATTAATACAGAAAAAGCACAACATTCTGTAGTTACACTTGAAACGGTCGCAAATGTATTTGGTGTCGCAAAATTAAATGATGGTACTATTGTAATTTTCTCAACACTCACATTTAGTTCTCTTCCAGCTACTTGGGCCATTCTAGTAAATAGTCCTTGTCCTATTTCTATACCACCTATATTCAAAACAACGCTTCCATCTCCGTGGTACACGCTAACAACAGCAGCAAAGCTACCAGGGTAATCTACAGAATATGTCATATTAGTAAATTTAATTGCTCGTTTTTTCCAGCGATTATTAGCGTTGAAATGTTGTATGTTCACCTCTCGTTTACTAAATTCTATTCTTTGTAAAAAGTCTGTCACCAGTAGCGATGGAATGGTGTTTTCACGACTGTAATTTGCCATGCGAACCATTATACTGTCTTTTTTTACTACTGCCGAAATGTGTTCCATGATATGTTCTATACCCGATACAGCAGCGAATGATCCTGCAGATTAAAAATTTGCATTGCTCTTGATTTAAGATTAAAAGCCATGCAAATTGTTACTGTTGTTTTATACTGGATGGTTTTTATTTATGTAATTAAATAATTACCTGGAGCTCGCATGAAACAATTAGTTGGAGTATCAGTTAATACTCCATATAATAATACTTTCCACCGGCTAATATCGTAGCTATTCTTAAAATTATCGTGAATAAATCTGCATACATTTTCATTACGAGCAATTCCATCGTTCACATACCAATTAGCATTAAGGTATTGAATTTCGCCTTTATCGTCTACACCCACCTGATTAAGATTAAAATGTTGATAATAATATTGTTATTAGAACAAATTAAATTCATATAATTAAAAATATGGATATACATCATACATCCAGAATCCAAAATTAAATAATAAAATAAAGTCTATTGAGTAGGAATAACTTTAAACATATAATTTTACAATGTACAAAAAATGTTATAATTGAAGAGTCGTGTCGCAACGTTTATAGGCGAGTAACATAGCCTTTGGATATGATTTGTGGGTTTTCTGGAAATCGCAATACACCGTTTTTTACTCTTTAAAACCCCCCTCAACTGCTTTCCCACCTCAGAGCGCCCGTAAGTTATTTTTCCATTTATTTTTGTCATATTTTCTTCTTTTTCCGATGAGTTTCATTCTGTTACTACATTTTTTCGTTTCCAAAGTTTTCGGCACTGGTGCATATCGTCGGTACAAAAGTCAACTAGCCAAAGTGTAATTTTGGCAGTTTTGACATATGTACATACATTGGACATCAATATTTTTACACAACCCATATTGTGGTAAAATATTGTATCTGTGGCAATAGTATACAAATTCATTGATTTACAACGATACATACTTTTTTTATTAAAATCCTACCCTTCCTGAACATTTTGACATTTACAGATTGGCGAGTTGACTTTTGTACCGACGATGAGCTCCATTTCTAATTTTGATGTAAATTATACAGTCTTGCCAAAATGCTACCTAAGACACATATAGTTTTTATTTTTCCTTTAATTTCATAAAAGCCACAAATAAATAATGACCAAAATAGTCAATACCTCATAGTCAAGCTGGCTGTTTGGCCGCTTACCAAGGGCGCGCATTATATCATACAAATGCATGCTCATCCGACATGGCCTATTTAATATTTTCGCAACCAAAGCACTACCACACGCGGCCAAGTTACTGCGTACGTATTTGGCGCCAAATGCTCCTCCGCATCTTCTCGTCTTTACTATGATCCTAGAAATATGTCAATTCATATTTTATTACTACATTATGCGTTAAGTGTTTTCTTGCATATCTAATCAATGTGTTAAATTTAGGTAATTATAATTAGTTTTTGTACGGTGATGAAAAATTATAAAGCTGATAGATAGGTAGGCTGTTAGTCTAATGCTTTGTGCAGTTAAAAATATGAGATTGAACAATACTTACGAACTATCTGGTACGTTAAGAAGTCTTGCTATGCAGTTTTGTATCTGATCCATCCATTGAGTTGCAGAATGTACTTCAAAGCAATTATCTACAGGAATTGTTATAGTATTATGCACTTCCAACATAAAATGATACTGTCGTGGAGAACAGAATGTCCCTGCTAAAACTTTTTTCACATTTTCGCCTCGACTTTTCGGTGTTATGGTTCCATATGCCGTAATTCTGTTTTCTTCTTTAGGTGCTTTCAACGCTTCTTCTATCGTGAAAATAGCTGGCTTTGATGAAATGTTTTTATAATAAACTTTTACCAAAGTGCTTGCTTGATCCGCCAAAGCCATCGTATCAGCTACAATAATAGCAACAGGCTGATTGTAATATTGGACCTTGCTACTGGCCAAAAATACTTCATCTTCAACCACAGTTTCATCTTGGAAGGTGTAACTATTTACACCTGGAATGTCTGCTGCGGTCAATAGAGCTATGACCCCGTCTAGTTTCTGAAAGTAAAATGCCTTATTTATTCCAAATATCTCTGTGATCGAATAGATTATTACGAGAAGTTGGTGCTTTTATTTATACGCGTACTCAAACTTAGTTCACAAAAATTGCATGATTATTTTGTAAAAAAAACTCTTCGTTAATTTTCTCATTATTTCAGTTAAAATGAAAGAGATACACGTGTATAGATACAATTATTGGGTTTAGTATTTGTGTATTGTTTAGAACTTACTAATGCTTCAGTAGCATCGATGGAATCTATATCAGCCTTCGTTACGGTACTGAGCACAAAGGCGGCAAACACTTCATTTTTAATGGTTGGCATATCGTCTGTATAAACCGCCTCCCCTGAGCACTGTAGTAGGCCTTCTTTTTTTAATTGTGGTTGAGTTAGAGGATAGTCTCGAGGATCAGTATCATATTCCTGAAACCCGTGACTAATTGGTGGTCGGTCCTCTGAAATCGAAGTAGCACCTGATGCGTAGATAGGATTTAATATGTCTCTAGGACACAACTTTAAAACAGCCTGTGAAAGATAGCAACAAAGAAAATTATCAAATACATGTAAATCCAGATGATACATCTATAATAATCATAATCATCATAATAATCGAATAACGGACCTTATAAAACAAGCTTAAGGCGACTTTCTTTCTATAAAAGGGTGAAGGATTTGGTGGATCATAGTTGGGCTGGATTTCTTCGTCTAACAGTTTTAAAGCTGCCTGTAATACTTCATTGGTAAACAGATTTCTTCCTTTCAAGAATGCTTCGCTTTTAAATGCATGAGTGAAAGATGGGCATATACCTCCATACACAATTCGAGCTTCTACGATATTGTGAAGAAAATAATCAAATTTAAAGAGAAACGCTGAATTAACTTCAGCATGTGCATTTTGCTCTCGTGGTGTGACCTGTAATTATATAACATTTATCAATCTCTCAATAGATACAGTATTAAATTCTTGTATAGTATTACCAATGTATTGTATTACTTTAAATACCTTAAAAGTAACTAGCTTGTAGCGAGTTGATAAAGGTGGTAATTTAATTTGTGTTATCACTTTGCCAGTGATATTAGACGTAAGAAATGTAGTCATATTTACTTCTGTTTGAGTCAGAGCGCGATCCACTGTAACACAAAAAAAAAATTAACGTAGTACTTAATAACATACAAATAAAACACTAAATCCAATATAATGTCGAAATTTGTATATATATTTAATTTTTTTTTATTTTATGTACAAAATTAAAAACCAGTCAATTTTTTTTCTCAACAGTTACTATGATTACTTTTAAACATTACCTGTTATTAAAATAAAAATATCTTATTCGACCAAAGTCATTAAGGCAATAGCTCTATTTGCTCTATGCAAATCTAGTATACAATGCAATTACTAAAGACATTCCATTAACGTCTTCGATGCAGCCAATCGCAATTAATCTGAGCTGGAAGAAATCTTATTGAGGTTAATTAAAGTGCTTTGTGTGCCATTGTCTTTATTTGTATCCAGGCATTGAAACGTCTAAGTTTCTTTCTAAGGCCTCTATTATATTAGCGTTTGTCGAGCGTCAGCGTTGCGCGTACAAGACGTCAGTTTTACACATTTTCTCAACGCAACCCTCGCAATGTCATGTAATGTCTCTTTCTTATAGAGTAAAAACAAGAGTCATACGTTTAGTTATTTTGTTTATTATTTCTATTTTCATTCTTAATCGACGATATATTAGTGCTATAGTATAGTGATGCCCATGGGCGACAGGAATCACTAAACATCATCTGGCGTCTTTATTTTGGCTAACACTAACGCCACGTGTGAGGCATTTATACGTTCATTAAACAGTATGATTACGGCCTAATTTTCCACTTCTCGATCACTTACAAAAGCT
Organism: Hesperia meskei straton; assembly: GCA_018248915.1. Lineage (NCBI taxonomy): Eukaryota > Metazoa > Arthropoda > Insecta > Lepidoptera > Hesperiidae > Hesperia > Hesperia meskei. Next base: position 4,588 of record DWJQ01002140.1, on the reverse strand, counting down.
GCAATTAATTAATGTTTTAAAACTTATTTTATAGCATTACGGTTTATTAGAACCTAAGTTTGTCTAACTAGCTAACACCCTTTTGTCTCAGTAACCCGTCAACCATCACGTTGTTTTTAGGTTAGGCTTCAGAACCGGGACTATTTTTCTTTCTTTTACCGTTTTTCTTGCAATGTCTTTATGCCTTTGATTAATGAGAGACGGTGACTATCTTGTCACCAAGTGATACGTTTGCTAATTTGTTTATGACATCATAATATATTGTATGTTTTTTAAAATAATGCCATAATTCATTAACGTGTCCTGATGTTAGTGGAATAAAGTAAAAAGGCGCTCTTGTAACAAAATTAGTGCGAGATGCTTTTGGTGATATAGTAAGCAATGCGCCATGCAAACATTGATGATACCGATAGGCGACTGGTGGATGGATGGACGGATTAATTTTTTTATCGATACATACCTAAAGTTACTGTAGCCCCAACGCCGTCAAGAAGGAGAAAGACATCAGATTGAAAATCTGGATGATTATGTTTCAAAACCAAGTTTCCAGCTAATGTCCCAATCTGCAAAATGTCAGATTAGATTTTAGGGCGTTGTACACTCGGGGCACTATTTATGGCACCTGGCAATTAAGAAATCATCATCATAAGAATCAGCTATTGTTATTGTATATTTTTTGAACTTGGTAGTTGGTATATTTTAGTTAAAAACTACTAAGTATGTAGAAAAATCTACCCATTTAATTAAGTGAAGTAAATTGGTTAAACAATAAAAAAACACCATTTATTTGCTATATACCTGTAAATACATATACCTATACACATACACATGCTATACCTATACACATGTAAATATTTAGACTTACAAAGCGAAGTGACAACTACATCTATCTAGTTTTCGATATCTATTCAGTATTTGTCAACCTTATGAATATTATTTTATAGATTTAATTAATGTACATAGTTACTATACATCCAAGGGATTTTGTAGACTGAATTTGTAAGTGAATAATTAATGTCACTAATGCTTCGCTAGTGGATAATTAATTAAGCATTAACTCGTCATTTGGACCGTATAAATTATGGCTAATAAATATGAAATAATAATCAGGATATACGACGGTGACCACTTACCATTACGTGTCCCATCTACTCATTTGTTGGATATTTACATAGAAATGTATTAACTATATGTATGCGTAAAGTTCTCAGGTATTTTGTGTGGTACGGAGTAAACCGGAAAGTTTAGAAAAGCTGATAGTGTGCGGTGACGATTGTGTGGAAGGAAAGAGAAACAGAGGGAACGTTTAATGGAAAGTTACCAATCATAGACGCATCCATTCAACTTTTTCATAACATAGAAACCTGGACTGGAAGATCTTAATCGAAAAAAATATGCCGAGCCTCAGTTATAAGAAAACGACGCAGAAAAAGACATAGAAATGAGGAAATTGCTGTAAATTATTTCTGTCTTTAACACTAGGTATACTGAAATGACGAGAACTTAGCTCTGAAAGTTATGCCTGTAATATTATAATGTACTTACGTTTCGAACAGGAATATGAGCGACTCGCTCCAGATGTCTTCGTAATATTTGTAGGTAACGAAAATTTTCATTCCTTTTGCTTATATCCTCAAACAAATTAATAGTATCGGTAAGCGTTATACTGGCCCCGAGCACCAAGTTTACATCAATGTAATGGTTATGTAATTCGATAATATTATTTATATTCATCAGAACACGAGGAAAACTGTGTATTGGTCGAACCCCTGAAATTGATCGAGATTGGTTGAATAGGATAGGTGATCGCTAGAAAATATTCATAATAAGCCATAGACTATACAGTGAAATTCATAGCTGAAGTCAATAAGACTATTTTTATTGGAAACGAAGTATAAATTGTTGAACTTAATTCTATTACGTCAAAGGACTTATGAGGCTATATTAAGTTTCCAATATTTATTCTCTCCAACAATTTATTCTTAAATATATTAAATGTTCACAAGGAGAAACTTCATGCTAGTGTAATTAAATATTGTCCAATGTTACTTGTACCTTTCAATTTTTAGTCTTGATCTTTCGCAATACATAATTAAATTGGACTTTTTATCTCCAGCTTCAATCGAGCTGTGTGACACTTTATTATGATAATGTTCTCCCGACATTACATTAAAATTATAATTAATTTTATTGATAAAAATATGCAAGTGAAATAAGACATTTTGGTATTGCTATTGAAAGAGTAAGCAGCAAAAATTGTGCAATTTTTACGCACTTATCGATAATTAAATTAATTTGTCATTACCTCTAGCAGTATTGCCGCCAACTAGCATGTAAGAATCATAACCAAATTTGTCCAATATATTGAACAGGGATTTTATATCGTACACATCAAACCACAGCCGTCCATCCGAGAGAGCTATGCTCTTAGTAGTTGGCGATAGTCCTCCATTATGAATATTAACTAAACACCAATCTTCGTCCTCGCTCTTATTAGTTTTGCTACAACTTTGGCCAGTTCTTGGACAAGTGGTTTCATTAACGTCCTCTATATCCTTGATTGATTGCACAGTGTCTGGATCCGATTTCACCACGAGTGATTTAAACGCGTCCATAATGGGTCGATATCCAGTGCAGCGGCATAAATTACTACCAAATGAGTCTTCTATTTCAGCCGGACCCAAGTTTGCTTTACTTTGTGTAAGGCTAAAAAGTATAGGAAATGTTTTTTTTGTTTCAGTAAAATTGATTTTATGTTCACTATTTTCTGATAGAGAAACTAATTAAGTAAATTAAATTAAAAATCATGCAGTAATTCCGCAATAAAAATATCCTATACGTTGTTCTACAATACTCTTTATCTTGGAGTGTATGTCCTATAAAATTCGGTTCAGTTGTTCCGGTGATTATTCCGAACCAAAAAAAGACAGAAAAGTTTTTCTAATCGTTTGGTTATGTTTTAGTATCTTAATAATCATCATCATCGTCTCAACCCATCATGGCCCATTATTTAGCACAGAATAGGAAGGTTAAGGCCATAGTCCACCACGATGGCCAAGTGCGGATTGGCGGACTTCACACACTTTTGGAGTTTTGCGAACCCTCCGGCATGCAGGTTTCCTCGCGATGTTTTTATTCACCGGTTGTAGCAAGTGACATTTAAATGCTTAAATCGCACATAACTCCAAAAAGTCACGAGGTGCGAGAGTACATTTGTAGGTAAATGTATTTATTAAAGCTTCGTTCATAATTTGCAAACAAAACATTGGAAGGAATAGGTACCTAAGTACGTAGACTTTCTTGAGATGTTGGAACCACTTCCAAGATTTGTAAATTTTACACAAGTCCAACAGGTAAGAAGATTAAAAGTTGTTTGAAATCTGTTTATGGCGCTCGTTTTATATATAGATTCAACAAGATAAATCTTTTCTCTGGTGACATCATCCACGTAGAATTTTTATTTCAATTTCAGCGGCCATCTCTGTTCTCAAGAGTAGCAACACATCTATCTGGGGAAGAACTAGTACGAGACACTTAGTAACTGGACTATTACTATTATTACTAACAAACTACTAAGGACTAACTATCACTAACACCTACTGCTAACTGGATTAACCATCACTGTCCCTATTTGAGTCTTGTTCTAAGTCAAGTTGTTCTGTTGTAGTTGGTGGAGCCTGCTCGTTTGCTACCTTAATTCTATAAAAAAGTTTCGGCTATGCGTTGCCTGTCAGTCACTTAGTGATGGAATTTTAAAAATACCTTTTGATAATGCTATAGCGATTGGTATCTCTTGATTTAACCATCATCATCATCATCATAGCAACCTATAAAAGTTCTACGGTTTGAATTGGATCTCCTGTCACAAGCTGATGTTGTTGATGACTTGCAGATGTAAGTAATTATGTAATTTCCCTTCCGATATATTTATTTCTTCACCGAAGCAAATATAGTTGATAAGTATTCCAAAATGGCACATGTTGGAATAATCTTTTGCCTTGAGTAATTGCCCTATAGCTTCCATTGATTCAAGCCAATAAAACAATTTTATGGACAGTAAATGGATTTGGAGTTGAAGTGAAGAGCCATTTATAAAAGCTATGTAAGGAAAACTGAGGGGTAATTGGTAATTGACCACTTGGAACTTTGCTCCTGTAAAATAAGAAAAATAAATTAATATGACAGCTAGATTTACATGATTCTGTAAACTTCTCAGTGGTAGTGTAACTAACACTCAATTCGGATTTTATAGCATTGACATATTTTTAAGTGGCCAATTACTCCTTAGTTATACCCTACACAGTACATATATACCTACCTAATAATACTCCGTGCTTCGGAGGGCACGTAAAGCTGTCGGTTCCGGTATTAATCGATAGGTAGCAGCAGGGTAAGAAGCGCTTTCCATAGCCGTCCTTAAGCCATGTCAGAGGCCTTCGGGCGGCTTGAAAACTTCCGCTACTGAGTTGGCCACTAACCCCTCCACTAATCCGCACTGGAGCAGCGTGGTGGAGTATGCTCTAGGCCTCCTGAATAATGAGGCGAGACACATGACAGTGCTTCCTATTACATAGTAACTACACTTACG
>DWJQ01002139.1:0-10002 GCA_018248915.1 Hesperia meskei straton | reverse complement strand
ACAGCAACTTTGGGACCCCGTAAGTCCGAACCAAGTCATCTTTTTCGAATAGGTGGGATGAAAAATGAAAAGTATATTGTATTGTATAGCGTGCGTTCGATGTAGAATTCGATTTTGTTGCATTCCATGCAAATGTCAGCTTTTTGCAACCCTGATTAAGGTACTTTGCAGATTGACGATTGCAGAATCAGTAAAGAAGGTAGTCTACTTCTCTTTTGATGGCCGTACATTGACGGCCAAAGGTAAGGTAAGGGATGTAACAAAATAATTATGTCTGTGTTGACAATTTACAATTTGTATCGAATCTCGTGTGTTCGTTCATCGTCTTATATGACACGTTTTTTAAATACAACAAAATGATTAAAATACATTGGAAACAATAACAATAATAAAACTGATCCAACTTTTTATGTTCTTCACGACACTATAGTTGCAAGAATTTTCATGAGATTGAAAGTTTACCCGGTTCTATTACAATTTATTGACAAAGAGGAATCAACAACATTGTATTAAACACTTAAGCGGCGACGGCAAGTTGTTTTAATGGGCCATCACTTCCGCTTAACTATCTTCTTGATTATTCTTTTAAACGCTTTTCTTCTGCTTTATTTCAATGAATAATGTATCAATATAACATTGGATTGGAGACTTGATTTATAAAATTCAATGTTGGTCTGCGGCTTATAGTCGCGATTTCTGGTACTATTGAGGTCTCTATGGTTTTTACCATCGGGTAAACGTATCGACATTAGATACCCAAAGGAGTTACATTTTGCTTCGATTTTGTTGTTTCATGATTTTCTTCGGGAATATTATTCTTGCTTTTCTTAACTTTGTTATTGATTTTTGAGTAGCACATCATTTAATTCTTTGTTTCTAATTGAATGTCTCGTGAATTTAACGTCATCAAAAGTACGAAGCGGAGTTGCTGACTTCGTAGTGTTTTCGGTATTCTAGATCCTGAACTGAAGTAATACCTGAAGAAACTAAGTTACTAATAAAAAGCTTGAAGCTTAGATCTAGATTAAAGCGTAGATCTAGCTTACTTTGTATGTTCGCATACAAATCCCATCTGTAACGAGGTGTGAACGCTTTCTATAGGGTTAAATTCTCAGGTGTATTTTATTAACTCTATGCAAGAATGAATTTAAATCCCCTTTTATAATGCCAGCTTTCGATAGATCAACACGTCCTCTGCTGCATCTGTTTTCTCTAGAAATATTATTTTATAGTATTAAAATTTATTATCTACCCTTCCGACGATATTTTATTGTTTTGCTTATTGAGGAGGTCAGGTTATATAGGGGCTTGTTTTGTCGGCCGTTAAAAGTATTGTTTCGGTTGTTGTAAATACGTTTTTATGATAGCAGATCTAACAAATACCAAGCGAACAAAAAGACCACATACTGCGGACAACCATAAACATAAAATGCATCATTGAACTATCTATATTAATAATTCGTGCTGGTCTGCGATAGCCTAATCAAAACTTATCCACAATTTAGATCGTTAAAAAGTTAAATGACAAATCATATTTGTATTACTTTTATTTATTTTACCCGAGGGAGCTAGGTTTTCATGTAGTGGTAAATAAAGTCAGTACAGGAAATGAGAGAAGATATAGCGATGGTTTATTTGAGTGGGTAGTGTAGGTACTGTCTTATTACTAGTTACATATTTCCCAAAATCATCATAGTAGGTATTAATTGAATGGAAAAGTGACTATAAAAAATAAAAACTAAACGTTTTTTAAACTCATGTACAATCAAAAATCATGTGTCAGTTTGCAAAATGTCTGTGGGGTTAGTCCCATCCATGTCACCATTAAAAGATAAATAATAAATTTACATTAACGATGAATAATATCATTGCTCACTAAACCGGAAATCTGCGTCGTTTTAATCGCACCCCTCTACATTGCACCTGTTTCGAATTAAAGACCATTCAAATTCAGTTTTCGGGTATCCGAACATTTGCATATTATTATTCCGCGCTTATTAGCTAGGGTCCAATAAGGGGAGTAAGCTGTCGCGAATTCGTAGGGGTCCAAAAAGTGTACCCCCAAATCGTAGGGATGTTTTAAAGCTTTAATGAAACGTGATTGTTATAGCACCCTAATAAATCCGATTTGACGAGTCTTTGTGTGCTATACTTAATTTAGCGTATTACAAGTGGCTTTGTGTATTTTTACAACATGTGTTGCGTACAAAAAATAATCGTCAATTGTTTGTGAAGTTTCGCTACGGGTTAGAATTCTATGGGTTTTAATATTTTCTGGATGACATACGTTCATAAATGATTCTTATAGAAATCTAGGAAGTTTACAACTACGGTTTGACCCACTTACCATAATAAGGGAATCGTAGTTCTTACGCGTAAATTACGTTTCGACTGAAGTTCGAAGTTAAAAACGGGTAAAGAATGCGGAGAGCTTTTCAACCCCATCAGGCGTAAAAAAGCCTCGTAGCTTAGTTAGTGCCTTCTTGCCCAATGACGTGACCGAACCGTAACTGGTCATGGAGGCTTTTGACAACTAAAGTCCCTGATACCTCTTTCAAATTCAAATATTTATTTCTTCGAAGTAGGTTTTTACAAACACATTTCGAATGTCATTTACGCCATCGCTTCAACAAATCCCTACGGTGAGTGGTCTTGGAAGAAGAAGCGGCAAGTAACTCCCAAGGAGTCTTATTTTTCTCTCGCCAACATGTGACCTATCCGGCTGTGGGCTGTGGCTATAAACGCAATAAACGAGGGGACACTAAAAAAACAAAATGCACATGTTTGGATGCAACTTTCAGTTCAGTGTAAAGTTTTTGTTTGCGGCTTGGGTGTTTTTAACGAGAGCGCCCGCTGATACCGCATTGAGCAATAAATTCTTAATCTAGACTGGGATTTAAGGCCACGCAATAATGGTCTATTAAATTCTGCATAAAATATGCCGCGTCTAACTTTCACGCAATGCGGTAACCGAAAATATACTGAGATTTTATCCTCAAGTTGGTTTTTAAATTATTTTAGGTTATTTTAAATCATTTTCACATGAATATTCAATGTCTTAAATACTCGTAATGACGTAACTAAAATTGATCGCAAAAGAATTCCACCACGCTGGCCAAACGTGTGTTGACAATCTTAACACATCATTTCCTTAAGACTTTTAGAGTGATAATATACTTTATATTTGAACCTGAATCCTTATCGGTGTTTAATATTTACACCTCAAAAAATGTTTTTTCGTGTGGTTGGGTTTTATTATGGTCTGGATTGTTGAATGGTATAATAACAAATAAGTACCGTAAACTCTAGGTGCTGGTTATTGCTGCTTTTCTGCGTGACCTGGTTTTCTGCGCAGTTCAAATGACAGTTAGGAACATGTAAAGGAAGTGTCTCTGCCAAAATTTTACTTATGCTCATATGAAACATATCCGAAACAGGCAGGCAACTCAGATTTGCCACGTTTTTATATTCGGGTGTAGAATAAATAAATACAGCCAGCAATGGTCTGACGGGAAATACGAGATATAATTTACGAGTACGGGGCTAAGTGGCGTTTGCTGTTATTATAAGAATATTTTTATAGTAGAATGTATTACATAACGTTGCGTGTGTAGCTTATTTTCTTAATGCCTTTATCTTCTTTAACACATCAGAACCAGGTGTAGGAGAGGATACCTAGTGAAGTAATTGTTCCTCTTAATTATTTATCCGTGCTAACCACGCTGGTCAAATGCGAATTGATAGACTTAGCACACTTTTGAGAACATTGTTAGAATTTGCATCAGAACATTATATTAAATTAAAAATGCGCACATTTTTTGAAATTATTGGTGCGTGCAGGATCTGAACCGAGAATCCAACATTGAAACCTATTAGCCATCGTTGCTTTCATATGTAAGAATTTAAAGTATTTTAAACTAACATTCTTCTAGAAATAGTGGGTAAAAGTTTTGTATACGAATAGACATTAACAAACCAGGTACGACCTGGGCTGGGCTCGGTTACGAAGTAGACGTCACTCGTGTCTGTACACGTCTAGCGCACGGTAATCAAGTGACAGAATCTGATAAGCATCAGCGGCTTCCGACAGGAGCCTTCCTGAAGTAGTCCGACTTGACGGAAGTTAAAGTAGGACAGTGGACATTTTAGGTCGTGTCACCCTAAAGGTAAACTAAGATTGCGTAAGGAAGGCTGCTGAAATTTTGTCTTTTAGATTAACAGTTTTCAGTTTCTCTGACAAGAATTTTTGCTATGTGCTCACGGGTTTAAAATAACAATCTACAACCGTGCTGGGATACTTCTACAGGGAAGCCTGTGCAGTGTTGATTTTCTCACAAAGTTTTCTTTAAGCAAGCAAGCAAAATTATTTATTATGAGCACATACTTCGAAAAATCGTACATGTGCTTTACCATGCTGGTTATTTTATCTATGTGAGTAAGTTGACTGACTTTGAATACCAGCATTTTTTAGAGATATTATAAAGACACTTAAATTGGAATAGGCTTTGACTATCAAGACAATTTAAGTAATTTAAAAATCGAATTCCATTAAAGAGGTGTCGTTAATATAAATAAAAGATAATAGTCATCAATAACAGAAGAGCCTGCAGATTAATTCAACTGTAATGTAAAATCGTTCATGCAAAAAAATAATTGGTTCCCCCACAAAGGACTTCCATCTATTTTCGATGAGTGAAAATTTTAATTTCAAAAGTTCAGCGCGGTTACCCTTGTTTGAAAATTTACTTTTATTTATATCGACAATATTTATGTTATCTATCCTTTCTGTTATATTAACGGAACGGTTATTATTTAGGGGAATGGTGATTTCAAAGAATATTCAAAAGGTTTTTGCGGGATAGTTATTTAGTTCATTAGGTACATATTAAAAGCGTAGGCTGTACCCAGATTCCATTAGTAAGCAGATGAAATACTACTAGAATTAATTCTATTAAATGCTAATTGGAATCTAGGCTAAATCTCCGCTCTGTCGTCAAAGTCTTCGTGCAAATTAGGGTACGTTTTTAATAAACTTAGTTACTTTTTTGTCATACTTCTAGTTGTATAAATAAATGTTAGACATTATGAGCGCAACAGATACTCTAAATATCTCCACATGTATGTATACAGGGCGGCCAAAAAGTCTTGGATCAAACGCAACGACCGGTTAGCTGGGGTCATTTGCTGCAAAAATTTGTTCCGGGTCTTTTAAGGGCAACAAGTTTTGTTGAGTTGAGTTGAAACAACGCTGAATACGCTACAGTGAACCTTGCTTGTACTAACTTTGATTTTCTACGATTTATATCTGATGCAAAAATCATTATCATAATCCAAATTATCCATGGTATCATCGCTGTCATTGCCAACTATTACAATCCAACCATCTGGAGGAGGACATCTTCAATTGCCACATCACATATTCAGAGGCTCTCGTTATCGCTTCGAAGAATTCGCAACTTTACATATTATTGTTCATTGTTGCGTTGAGTGCGGGAATACTTGGCGTTACATTTCACTGTCCATTGTTTGCGACGACGTGAGCGTGAGCTTGGGCCGTGAGCTTCACATTCCTGCTTTATGGGTGCAATCCTTTTTATGCTCTACTGCTGGTAAATATCCTTGGAGCTGAGCTCTTAGCTAGAGGTAAATTCTTTTACGCTGATTGAACGAGTGGATGTAAAGATTGATCCCGAAAGGTCTAATAGAGTTCCAATCTTAATGTAATTCATGATTTTGTGAGTTTCTCGAAGGCACATTGTAATACTTAGTAAACAACCTTCTCGCTAGTGATGTTCCAATGTAATCCAAATTGTTTTCGTTGCAGACTTACAAAAGATGTGGCTTAGATAGCTGTCACAAAATTGTTGTTATATTCATTGCAAACGCGTAAATCGGCTATGAGAACCTTGTATGAGAACGCTTGATAAGTTTTCTTGTAGAACGCAGAAAAACATTTGTTAGCGAATAAATGTGTTGAAGTTGTTCGAAAGTTGTGACGAAGTACTTTATCCGTACTTCTAATACACGAAGCTGTTTTCAATCAAAGTTGTTTCTGTCTGCGTAAATACTGTCTTGCGTCTAGAGTGTCATATCTGCTACTAATATTATACTTCGTAGTGTTTTCTCCCTTTTTAATTATTTTGGGACAGAAGGTCCAAGATCAAGGGAGCAGACAAAATTTGATGTTCATATGGTTAATCAAATTGGTTACATGTTCTAAAATCTAACTTATTTAGCAACTTAGCAATCAATAACGTGAAGACAAGCTAAATTCTCCAGGTTCCTGTGGAACGTGAGATAATTCTCGCATGCGTCAATTTTACAACATTTGGAGTTGACGGCAAATGTATTCAAATCGGTGTTTACGTGAACCTAAGTACATAAATGAAATTTGGAGGAGGGCGGGTTCGTCTATGGGACTAGACGCCTGCATAATACGAGGTAAATGGTTGAATACGAAATTTGACGGAACTTTCCAAGGGTCCTTTATTGAAAGCTCTTGCAGACGATGTTTGACGTTGTCCCGAATTGGTTATGTAAGCTCTCGTGTTGGCGTATTCCGCCAAAAGTTGAAATTTGATACGAGCCGTAATTTATTCTTATTAGAATTCATAGGAGTTGGAACAATCTATATGCAAAACAGCTGTAAACAAAGCTATACGCATTCCATAGCTGTTACACCGTGTTTGTGTTATTATTCCAATTGAATTTACACGCACCATTACTTACCGTGCTTAAATGTTTTCAGTCACGTTTGATTCAATTCGAATTTGATTCAATGCTTTTTTAACACATTTACCATATTTTAGGCTTTGTTATCAAAGAGGGCTAAGACTATCAGATTATTTATAGACATATCCAGCTTGGCGTGGTTTATATCTGAAATCTTATTATAAAAAGGAAACCTAGACGTGCCACGATTTACCCTTTAAGTTATAAAAACATTGTTTAATGACATGTTTTATGTAATATCAACATTAAAGTCTGAACTATTAAACTACATAAAGAAACGACAAACAGACGGAAACACAGTTCAAACAAAACAGAACTAAACTGAACGCTGGAATATGTAGGTCAAAACATCCTGTGTGAAGGAAAGGCTAGAATGTGAACAAATCACTGCTCCCAAGTTATTTCCAAATGATTTGACGTTTACACAGTTTTGCGAAACTGAGCAACCAAGTCGATCCTTTAGGGATTTACGAAGTTTAATGAATGGCTTAACTTCGCGGGTGGATTTTTCAAGAGATTATTTTACTAAGCATTGTTTACTTGTTATAATGGCTTGAATAAAAATACTTTGTCGTTCGTACTACGTAAGTTTAAGCAATTAATTAAAGATGTAAGTCTATACGAATCGTAAAAGAAACAATGTCTATTTCAGTTCTCATTTTGATCGACCCCGTCACATTTGCAAAAAAGTGAATTTACAACATAACCTTTTATTATTCAAGAAAGGTGTAAAAAGAGCTCTCCTTCAGGGCCGGGGTTCCACTGGCGACTCCCCTGGGGTTGCTTGTGTCCATAGGCGACGATGACCACTTACCATCAGGTGGCTCGTCTGCTTTTTCGTCTGCCCTTCAGGCAGTAAATAGGTAGATATGTAGGTATCTCCAATAACAATCTGTTCAGAAAGTGTGTTTTGAATCTTCAGTATTGTGGGTGGAAAGTTAAGTGTGGAAAATGTAACTGATGCACAAGGCATCTTTTAAAAAATGAGAGCTTGAAACATACTCCAGTTTTCGAGTTAAATTTGTAGGTATCAGAAATATGTTGCAAAACACACTGATTCCAAGAAAATGAGTAACGTTGAGAACTGGAGTAACGGGTAAAACAAGTTTATTTTTTAATTTTACCGTTAACATTGAGCATAGGTACCTAGGTTTGGTTATAAATGTAAATAACTAATGCAGTTACTAACTCTTCACATATTTTTAACAAGTTCAATTCCCAAAATTCAATTGGAATTATTTTCGATGACTGATTCAATTTGAAATTATAAATTTAAAAAATTAAATCTAAGTGGGTTTATGTTGAAGACATTTGTTATATACATATTTACTTAGTTATATAATTATGTACCTGATCAGTTTAGTTATATACCCAGTAAGTTATTAATTAAGTAAGACTCTAATAACTGCGTTCTGCCTGTATTCAAAAATGCCTGGATATAGCATAAGGTAGGTTTCTCCCGGGTATCCCTTATAAATAAACTTTAAAAGGATAGTGATGTTTTTATTAGGTACTGGTACTGATGTATTTTAACACGTTGCTCTTATACAGGTGCTATAGTAGGTTAGGGGTTCACAACTCTTACTTTGAAAGTTTTTGCCTTGTAAACTAAAGGGAAACCTAATGGTAAGGTACAATATCACAAACAATTTAATATTATTAAAGGATGTTTCAATACCCGAGTAACTTATTGTACAAATAACAGGATATTATAAACATTAAGTAATAATCACATGAATGGATTGTCCTAATTGGCAACCCTAGCGTAAGCCGCAAAAACTGATAAAGGGCGAGCCGCCTCGACTGATAATGTGTGATCGCGAAAATTTAACGTGCAATCCGTCTAGAAACGTTTCAGTTCCCACCAGGACCTTGCACCAGCTCATCTATACCCTTGGTAAGTAACAAGTTATATTTTTTACCTGTGTCAACAACTTTTAAAACGAAAGCACTTACCTTACCTACTTACTTAAGTTATCTACTTATTGCTTTGGTTTTGTATCTATTGTATGCTATTTTACGTATATCACACGGCTTACCTCACGTTACTATTTTGTCGGATTCGCCCGACTAATTTCGAACCAATTCCGAGGTTCGTCATCAGGAACCACCGGCGACGAGAGCTCGCTTGTGAAGTTGTGACTCACGGTCAGTGGTTCGAAACTAGTCGGTGAATCCGACAAAATAGTAACGTGAGGTAAGCCGTGTGATATACCTACGTAAAATGTATTCAAACACTCACGAATCATTCAGTACTATTGTATGCTAGCTTTTGTTAATATTTAGGCTTAATTTCATTAAGGTTTATTACCTTTTAAAATTTTGCTGTAGAATATTTTGTATGTAGCCACAAAAACTGATTTAGATACACCGAAATATAAACACACAAATATAAACGAACGCCAATTTGAATCCTTACCTTTGCTAATCTTTCCACCTAATCTATCTATTATTTAATTTACATTTTTTATAATTTTCAGATCTCAATTTATTCTCTACAACATGTCTCTCGATGAGGTAAGTCTAAATTCAAATAAATCATTTAAGTAGTTAGACAATTATGGGTTTAACCGAAAATACTTATTTATGATATTATGATGGTCAAATCACATTTAGGCAAGGAGTTTCTGAATTAAGCAGAAATAAATTCAGAGATAACTGGCCGGCAAAACGTTCAAAACATGATTGCTAGAGGATCATCGATGTACTTAGAATAATGTAGAATCATCATTATCTTTCTTCGTTGATGTACCTACCTTATATTTATCATAGCAATCATGAACGTACCTATCATCCGCATCATCAATCAGCGATAAAATTACCCAAAACCAAAGTGATCTGTTTGGCTTTAAAAACAAATACAATATTCATACTGTATTTATCGAAATACTTACCTACTAAAATTCGTTACGGAGGTAGCTTGATAAATAAAAAACCTACACCGTCTCTCAAAATCTCTGTCTTGGGATTAAAGAACTCCGTATTCAAGAAGTAAATTCGTATGAGCCATGTAGCGTCAAATAAGAAGCACAACGATTACTTAGTAGGCCTTTTTTACCAGGGGGAAATCTTTAAAAGATACCCGAAGGTTATCTAAAACCCCTCGCTAAAACCCCCTCGAAGACCTCCTGGCGCAAACGGTGAGGCTCCGGGATCTCCAATGGAACACACCTTTGACGACCCTGTAGCCTAGTTGGTAGTGACCCTGCCTGCGACGCGAGGGGCCCCGGGTTCGATTCCCGGACGGGGCAGATATTTATGTGGCAGATA
>DWJQ01002138.1:0-10002 GCA_018248915.1 Hesperia meskei straton | reverse complement strand
TTAGACATCCCTACACATTATTAAAGATAATTTCAAAACCACTCGTCAAAATTCGTCAAATTTAATTGGGACCACACAAAAGTCACCAGTTTACAAGTAAAAAGAATCAACATAATTAACTTTTTACAAAAAAAGAACAGACTTCCAAGTCGAGATAAATCAAAAACCACTTGCTAGATGTCGCTTCAATTTATAAGGGACCGCATGACAAGCACTACTTTTCGAACAAGAAAAGAATCATCAAAATGGGAACACCCAGTCAAATGCAGTGTTTGAAAATATTAAATAGCTTCTGTCAGCGGTTTCAGACGCGTCCCGTGAGAACTACTTCGTGTACTTCAGATAAAAAGCAGCCTTCCTCGATGTAGTCTTCATCGATAAATGAGCTATCTAACACTGAATGAATTTTTCAAATTGGACCATTACTTCCTGAGATTAGCGCGTTCAAACAAACTTTTCAGTTTTTTTACACTTTGGGCTACTTTATCGCAGTTTTATTAAGGATCCCGATTTTTTAAATGTATTTATAGCCTATGTCACCCGGGAATTTTGTAGCTTTCCAACAGTGATAGAATTTTTCAAATCAGTTCAGTAGTTTTGGAGCCTATTCAATGCATACAAAGAAACAAAAAATCAACTCTTTCCTCTGTATAATATTACTATAGAAGTATAGATACATATATTATAAATATCAAAATATCGGATATTCTTGATATTATATTACATAATATTCAATATCATTCGATAAAGTTGTGTTATAGAGGTATGAATATCAAAACTTTATATTAAAATTCACTGATTGTCGATGGATGATTGGATCGACGGACTTACTGGATTCCGAGATATCAAGCTTACTGCACTTCACTATTAGGTACTAAAGGAATATAGGACTTCACTATTACCTGCTATGGGAGTATGTTTCAACTCTACTACAATCTACAACGCCATGTACATTTGAGAAGTAGAAATACAGTAACAAAAGCCAAAAATTACATAATATTATAAAATTTTGTATTGATATATATCACAAAAAATCACTTGATATATATCGGATATATATCAGATATATATCGGATATATATCAGATATATATCGTGATATATATCAGATATATATCGTGATATATATCATTGATATATATCCTTCGAACCCTGTTCTAAATTTTCTCAGAAATTGTGTCATATCGAGATGATCCTTTTTGGTTTAAAATCACATAAACTAGCTTATCGAGAGGTTATGTTTAGATAGAATATTGAAATCGGCAGCCGATATGTATATGTACTGTGAATGGACGTCAACACATACTATACATGAGCATTGGAGTTAGAACAGTGCAAAATTTTTTTGCTTATGATAAGTTAATACTTGAATACGACCCCCCTGAATGTAACTAGAGATACAGTTGAGATGGTTTTACTAACTTGTTAAGGTCAGAGATATAAAAACGTAATATGTGCCCTTACCATATTTTAGAGGCACGAAAATATGTAATTATTGAGATCAGTCGGCTCGCTCATCCCTTGTCTGTATTACAGATAGAATAATTACAGTGTGCAGAAGCGATATTACACTAGCTTTTTGGAAGCGTAGGGCACATCTAACGTTTTTAAATCCCTGGATAAAGTCACAATTATATTTTTAAACCACATTGAAAGCGAAAGCAATTTCTTTAGATACAATTTTGGTATTGTGTGACATAATATTGGTAAGTTGCTTCAGAGGCAGGAATGGGAAAAATATTGTATTTTACATCCGATTCATAATTGTAGTTCTGCAATAACACAAGGTATAGAATGGTCAAACTTAATCATCAATTCTAATCAGTTACCAATTATTTGTATTGAAATACCAAAATTCAAGAGGTGTGAATTAAAGTTTGGCATTGCTTTTAACGACCAGTCGTAACATTGTTTATTTGTACAATATCGTCAGCTGACTAGATTTCTACTTTCAGTTTCTTGTGCTATCTCATGTTGGCCAAGGTCACACAGGTTATATAATTCTATTTTGAGGGTATCAACGCAGATTCTCTATGTTAGCATAGTTGAAGCATACAAGAAGACTTGTATAGTCCATACGTTAAATTGTACACCAGAAATTGTTAAAAATCCTGTATTAAATCTAAATGGCCCTGATCAACGTTGATAGACTATTTTTAAACTCCTAGTATTCTTGAATATTACGTCCATGATGTTAGACAGCAACTAATTTGATCCACACCCCGCGCCCGCATTTCAAGTATCAAAAAATTTAAACTGTGGCTCAGTAACGTAAATAAATTATACGTAAGTAAAGTTAAGTTTACATTTTCAACCAGAGATAATAGAATAATGTTTAATTAAAATTACAGAGGTGTTTATTATTAAAATCGTATCCCATATATTTTTAAGGTTAGATTGACAGATTTATTTGAGATTGTAGCCGCTAGAGGGCCGACGTAAATAATTGGAAGCGGATATAAAATAAGATAAAGTAGCAATGATAGGTAGGTTGAGGTACGAATGAGACTCGACTGAAAACATTGTCTAAACATTATGTATATTTACAAAGTGTCTAGCCGTTATCAATTACAAATAGTACGATTCAAATCTTATAGCGTCGCGGCGACTACACGATTTAGATTAAATAGGTACTCACGATTTTGTACTTTAAAAATCATCTACGAAATATTTAAATTGTGAGTACTCGTAAAAAATATGTACATAGGCTCAAAGTTTAACATAGAAATAGATTAGTTTACATAGATTCCTCGTCTATTTATTTCTAAAGGCTGTTTAATACGTATTTTTGACAATTTTTTCAGAGCATAGCAAAATTATATATATAAAAATATTTCTTGGTAGTCTGTTGGTCTTTGGAGTCTAGTAGTTGTTTGTCATAATATATTTTAATTTAGTATTGCAATTTTTCAATCGCTTGTGATTATCACTCTGTTACAGATGGCGTATGTATACAGACTATAAAACATCTAATGTATAAACATTATTTATAATTGCTTTTAACAGTTCTCCGAACAATATTTTTTATTTTTGTTCATATTTGTAAAACGTAAATCGGCCATAATCTCTACATTCGATATGTTGCCAGAAATGTTTATATTTAAGCTTAAACTAGAGGTCTAAACATTTTTCATTATCGTTTATCATCTGTTCGACCACTATGCGGAAGGCACTGAACAAATTTTGATGATATTTGGCATATTGATAGCTTATTTCATCGACCTTCTCTCTAGGATAACGGAAAACGGGTTACTTCCCGCGGAATAACGGATAAACCGTATTCTGGCAAATAAAATAAGTTAACTTCGTATTTTAATCGGATTAAAGATATCGATTTTAGGAATCGAGTAATATTGTTCGTTTGATTTGATCGATTTTATCATTTATGTTTATTGATTGATCCTTGAATTGTTTTCATAATCGTGAATATTTCCTATTTAATTAAGGAGAACGATTGTGGAATGTTATGCTACAGTAATGTTTGGGTTTAATATTGTTAATCTGCATATTTAATTTTTGTTTTTCTTTATTTGTTTTTAAACTTACAGTTATGGTCGTTGTGTGGACATGTGCGGTATTTGATGTCTGGTTTTCACTGATGTAGAGAGCTGGTAACAGTTAATGTGTTCTATTTTGACGGGTTCAATAAAAAAATGTCAATTCGATATTCAAACCAGAAAACAAACATTATGTATTTATGGCATTATAATTATGGCAGTTTCTAATAAAACAACGATCAATTTGGCTTGTTGAATCTATACTTGAGTCGATACGGAATTGCAGTCCCCACTTAACGAAATTTATTACCTGCTCACAGTTTAGTTTAGCTTGTAAGCAAATTTTACTTAAGACATTTTAAATTCTCGCCGTCAAAGTACAATTAGGCCTTTCTCACACAACGCTATTTGCAAGCGACTAGGATGTTGCCCAAGTAAAGAAGCGGCGCGTCTACGATGCGTCTTGTCAGTGAACATTGTCAGATACAGCGAATTTTGGATTGCGTTGCAGTCACGTAGTAATAAATAGCGTAGTTTGACTGTGAGAAGGGCCTTAACCTTAATCACAGGGACGCAAAGCTGGCATTTGTGTGGGTTGCCATTAAAGCGAATTCCATATGGAACTTCACCGAAGTATTATAGTTTTGGCGTTGTTTTATTAAAGGTATGAGCAATAATAAATATTATATCCAAAATAATTGTGAATAATTTGCCGTCCATTCAGTTATGAATTACCACGACAGTTAAGTTTATAATTGTGTTGTGAAATAAGTAATGATTGAAAACTGCTTGTATCTTCGGTTGTAACTATTTTATTTATGAGTAAGGCTTGTGCATCATATGCGGTAAATCATTAGGTATTATTCATTAATTATAATTAGTGATCCGATTGAAAAATTATGGTATGATGGGGTGTTTTATTATGCTTTTTTATTATTTTATCGTCATGACATTGTATTTTGGTTAAATTAAAATTTTTATTATAATGGTCGAGAATTCGCTAGTATATTTTTTTAATGATAAGTGATTTTAACATTTCTGTTGAAATTAATTCTGAATGCGTTAGATTAGAAGGTTGAAATTCATAATGCATGGAAAGTTTGGAACGTATTTCAGAGAGGCTAAAAGGAATGTGTAGCACTACAAATATGTACAAAACTTATGTATTGTGAAACTTTCAGAAAATAAGATATTTCAAGTGCTTTTATCTATTTTTCAATGTTAAGTCGTATTGTTTTGTCTCAACATTAGTTTTAGCTTGTTGAAGCGTAAAGCATAGATTATTTATAATTTATTTATGTAAAAAGTATTGCGATTAAAATTTTAAAATAATAGTTGTGTTTTTATTGCCAGTGCTATTCATCTTGAGTTCGATTCCCAACGAGACATAAATATCAAAATTGAGTTTCAATTTCTGTTCTTCATCTGGGTGTGTGGTTTTCTTGTGTGTTTTCCATGGCAACCATGACCCAGGGAATCCTAGTGGGGTGCTAAGAATATCTAAAATAACATACGTCGAGTGTGGTCCACCTTCGTACATTATATTCGAGCACAAACAACGTTTTGATTTGAAGTACCAAGAGAGCAGAATTGCTGAGGAGGGTATCTAAAAATAAATCATTGAAGGAGGGTATCTAAAAAACGAAACATTGAGGAGGAGGGTATATCTAAAAACATGTTTCTTTATTAGTTAGTTTTCACGTACAAAAACACCGTTTTAATTTTAAAGTACCAGGAGAGCAAAATTGCTGAGGAGGTATCTAAAAAATTAAACATTGAAGTGAAGGAGGGTATCTAAAAACAATAAATATAGGAGGGTATCTGAAAAACACGTTTCTATAGTTTACCCGCGCACAAACCTTTTGATTTTGAAGTACCAAGAGTCCATAGTTGCTGTGGAGGGTATCTATAAAACAAGTTTCGTCACTTTACCCGCGCACAAAGTTTTGTTTTTGCAGTACCAAGAGAGTAGAATGGCGAGGTACCTATCTAAAAATGTTTCAGGACTCTGAAGCCCCACGCCATAACTGTCTACGCCTCTACGCGCACAAAATTAATAAAACAAATTCTACTTATTTTAAATGTTTATTGAACACAAAAAGCATCAAACATCGAACAAATGTAGCAATAACAATAGGATATTTTAATCATTTAACATTCCACGTAATTATGACCTTCAATTTATTTAACTCAAACTTTGAACCTGTCACTATCTTTGTAGCCACGATTATATTAAAATTTGTTTTATTAGAATAATTGTTTGATAACGAATAGTCACTTAAATAGGCGCTTGTTCAGTAGTTGCGCAAATAACTATATGAGATCACTTACATTTTTAATTCATAGATCAAAATTCCAAAATGCTGAATTATGATGATTTGTACTACTTATAAATAAACAAAACGGATTGTTTTTAATTTCAACAGAATAATAAATTATCAAGAATTCTAATAAATCAAGTTATCTGTAGGATATACTCGTATATTTCACTTAATCCAAATGACTAGCAAACAATGTTTACATAATATTAAATCACTATTTAGGCAAACGAGTTATCATAGGCTAAAGCGTTGAGCACCGTTAGAGAATTCAGGGTTATTAACAACATATTTTATAAAACTTACTTAATACAAAAACTTCGTAAACGTAGGTAATATTCATCATAAAGGTAGATAAAGGTTATAAATCTAAACTCTGAACTCTACTAGTTGTGGCAAATATGTGCATAGACTAAATATATTTTAGAAAAAGATTAATAGCTGTGAAATACAATAATAATGCATAATATATGTGTTAATAATTGTATGCTTTAGAATTTATTTAAGATGAAGGAATAAGTTTTCTTAATAAAAGACATTATAAGCTACGTTTTTAAACCGAATAAACATTTTGTAACAGCCTGATTGAATCTGTGCAAAAAATAATACTAACTTGATATGTTAGTCAGTGGGTTAGTATTAATATTTAGTATGTCTGACAGAGAAGCGTAAAACAGTAAAACTTTTAAGCTTATTGTAAACTTGATAAAGTAAAATATTAGGAAGACAAGATTTGGTGCTTACACAGTCACGCACATAGATAAGTGCATTCTAAATACCTAATTTCATTATTTGTGTTTTATAAGCCCGACCTATAACTTCCTGCCAATATTAATCTACTTAATATATTGTTACACATTTTTCATGTGCATATGTATGAAACACAGGTATGAAACATAATTAATAACAACAATGATTGTTTCCAAAAGCACCTCAACTTATTGTTATAATAATACACATTAATAGGAAATAATTAAGTACACATGAAAAAGTTAAGCCATTAGTAGATAATACCAAAGCAATTATTAAAATCAACTCAATAATTGATTAAAACGCAACCCGTAAATCAGTAACAATTTTACCGCATCGAAAATTATAATAAATTAAATGAATATAAACTATTTCAGAAAGTACAATTACTTTAATAATCTCACTTTAAACAACCACTGTTTGAAACGCAATGCTCGTAACAATAACTAAACAGAATCGAGCATTAAATCGTCATACAAGGAACTTTACACAACAGGGATTCAACTTTAAATAATAATTGAGCAGATCTCTCTTGCTATCTCTCTCTCTCTCTCAGATCTCTTACAAGTGAATCGGATATTAACATTCGACGTCGGTTTTCCGATTATTTAAAACGTGTACCTATGCAGTAGGGTAATATTTCAAGTTTCGATCAAATCAACCTAAGCCTGTAGCTGTGATTTAAGATTTAAGCCACATATTGTTTTGATGAAATTTTTATCTTCAAATCATGACTATCATGAGTGAATAATCAATCATTTTATTTCCTAAAACTTTATCACAGCTTGCCAAAAAGTCAAGAATACCCCTATTGTCACAATCACCCTACTATTGCAATTACCCCATGGTACTTGTTATTTTCTGTATCTTAATTGCCATTACATTACCGCTTATTACCAAAAGCAAGCCAATTTGAAATAATTATTTGAAGTTGTCTCACAGTTATCAATAGATTGTAATGTTAATAATAAATAAGGAGCTCCTATAACACTGGTGTAGACGTAGCGTTCCATTTAGATCTAACTTAAACAAACATTGGGTTGTATTGATCTAACTAATATTACTAGTCGTAAGGGAACGTTAAAATTCAACTTGATCGATAATTAAGCCAATGCTGAAATCATTTTTGAAAGAAAACATAATTCTTATAAAAAAGCTACTTAACTTTGTACTTAAAGCATGAAAAATTTTTGGCAATCTTTTAATTTCAAAGGAAAATAGACACGATTATATTAAGTTTAATAACTCAATTCATAGTATACAGGTACTCGTACTCAGGATACACATATTTCGACCGAGTTGCATGTATCGTATAAATCTATGTATCTATCGTGACGTAATCTCATTTTTTTAATTAAAAGTATTCCTTCAATATACCATTTCAACATTGACCGCGTTATAGACTGTGAACCGAACGTTCGCCGTAATACCGCTATGGCTAATATGGCTATGGCATCAGACGCCGGGGTGTGGAGGGTGGTGGCACCATCCTACACCGAGCTCTTCATTTCTTGCTTAACGCACGTTTTGAACGCCTCCCAGCCTTCGTTCTTGGCGTATGACTGTAAAAGTAAAGAGATAAGGAATTGTTATAGTGATAAACATTGCACAAGATTTTTATGTTGGGGTTAAGTAACTGACTTTCTAAGCCTGAACTTGGTATGCTGAAAACATAATTATAATTATAAACATTTTTTGTAAAACCAACCCCTTGGCTTGGAAATAGGGGACGAATGTTAGTTTAAAAAAATTTAAACCACCATTTCGATGAATTTTCTCAGGAACTTAGTTGATGACGCAAGTTCAAACATGGCTACTTAGTTTTCTAAGGCGTTGAAATGAAAAATCTAAACCGATTGGAATGAATTTGAAATGTATTTTATTAAGACACTATAGGGGAGAACCCCCCTTCCTTCCCTGAAATGATATACCCGCGGGCGGATAGCTAATTTACAAAAACTAGCTATCCGCCCGTGGTTGTATAGAGTTAATAGAGGGTTGATCAACTCTCACCTTAAACCCGCGATGCAGGCGGTCCTTCATGATGGCGATGAACTCCTTGTAACTGAGCAGCCCGTCGCCGTCCGCGTCGAAGATGGCGAACACCGTGCTCACCAGGTGCGCCGACTGCGCGATGCCCGTGCAGATCTTCACCGCGCGGTGGAACTCGTCTGCAACGGGGTGGGGGGTGGGGAGATATGTCGGACGTTTTTATTGTGGGAATATTGGTGGTATTGGGGACTTGAGGACGAGCCTCCAGAACTCAAATGAGGACTAGGATGGTCCCAATAGTAATGTTTCCCAAATAGTAATGCACCAATAGTAATGCACTATTCACGATAATAAATCGTTGTAATAGAACTCGTTCAACACGTGATCGGCGCTCACCATCCATCGCGACACGGCTTATCTGTAGCTTTAATTAATTAATGGCCCGCTATTGAAGACGGATCTCCTCTCATCATTGAAGAGGCCTACAAAATAGTCCACTGTACTGTCCCATTCCAGGGCGGATTAGTGACCAACAAAAGTATCGAAAATTTTTAAGCCAGCCAAAAGTCTCAAACGTGGCTTAACGATTGCTAACTACCGATATCAACTATATAAAGAATATACTTCTAATTTGGTCACAGATGCTTTACTACCCTTGACAACTACAACGGTCGCCTCTGTTGCCTCTAAGCAAGTGTATCCTAAACCAAGTAAAAAGCTACAAGGTAACACAAACAAAAACCACAGTCAATCACCCCATCATCCCCATACCTTTAGAGATGGGATGATCAGCGAGCGTATACATCCGCATCGCGATGGTGAAGTCCTCCAGGTTGTTGAGGAACTGGCAGAAGGTCTTGAACTCGTCGAACGTGATGCCGCGGTCGTCCGTCACGCGGTCCAGCAGCCGGTCCAGGTACATGTCGTACTCGTCCGTATCCAGGTACGTGTAACGGAGCAGGATCTTCGCGAAGTCCACTTCTGATATCGTCTCGTGGCCTGGAATGGGAAAAAGAGGTTATGAAATAGAGTAGGTGAACCATACGGCTGCCTATAAGTGGAAACAGTAAACGGTTGGAAAGAAGTTGGAAGAAAAAATATTGTCAAGTAATACAATCAAATTGATTCGACATGGTAGGGGAGAGGTGCTATGAATGGGACAATTTTTCATACTGAAAGATTTTGATCAAGATATGAGGCAGAATAAAAAAGTTTTTATCTGTACCGTAACAATAGTTAATCATCTTTGATATTAGAGACGAAAAACATTATCTTCTTTAAACATTTGTGCATAACACTCAAATAAAAAAATCTTAAGATATGTCCCATTCATGACGATCTGGTCTTCAATGGGACAACGTTCGTCATGAAAGGGACATGTTAAAATTTAACCAAAAATCAATAAATTCTTAATAATTATTATGGATTTTTTGTATTACCTACATA
>DWJQ01002137.1:0-10003 GCA_018248915.1 Hesperia meskei straton | reverse complement strand
AGATAGCCTATTTTAATGACGAATATTGGAGGGTAATCTCAAATGTGGTTCAAGCTAAGGCTCGAACACCTAAATAGAAACTATAAAAGCGAAAAAAAATTGGTTTCATCAGCAGTTCTAAAATACATTTTAGTTTAATGATACATTATATTCATACTTTTTATACGTGAGCGTATGATAAAATAAGTACTGAAAAATTATAACGTCCTTTAGTGTGGTTATATGGAAAAGCTGATTAACTTTGTAAATCATTTTAATTTTTAATTTTAGTTACTTTATTTTAATTTTAGTTACTTATTAATGCTTAAGTTTTAAGATCTATTGTCAGCCACTGAAAATTGTTATTAATTGGAGGATCACAAATAATGGTAATTAAATAGCGTAGGTACTACAAACTGAAGGTAAAAAACTGAAGAAAACAATTTCGAAATTACCGAAAACTAATTATACAGTAGGTACTTACCTATAATTGTTCGACTTAAATGTAACGCTTTAAGTATTAAAATCGTATAAGTTCCAGTATACTTGAAACTCTTGAAAGTACAATGCCCCCGTTCGGTCCTCAATACGTCAGATCAATTTAATTGGTTATCATTAATGATTAACAGCGCTCCAATAGCGGCCCGACGATAGGACAATTTATAGGATCGTTTACATACATCGATTTGTACTGCTCAACTGGTTGTTTCATTAATTTTATGAGGCTATGTTTTGGTTGTGGCGTGTAAAAGTGCATTGTACCGTTGTAACCTATTTATAAATGCATCGAATACATCTATGAATAGAATTAATATGATTCTTACAGTAGGTATTACCCCAAACCAAATAACATGTAGGTGAGTAAGACAAAGGTAAAATTTGTGAGAAAGAGAAAGTTGAAATAAAATTATTTCATAATTCGTACAAACAGGGCTTATAGGCATAACGTTTATGGGTGAAAACCAAAAACCTCTGCACGTCTCAAAGCTAGGAGAAAAAAAAAACTATCAAAAACCAACTTCTTTGCGTGACGCGCAGAACAATATAATAGGCAAACAAAAGTTTCTACGTGTTTTTAAAGATACCTATTTATTATTAGCCAAATTCGTATCTATTACAATACTAATAGTAGTACCTACATGGAATTCAGACACAAGTGCCTAAATAAATCTACTGAAGACTATACAGTAAATGTACATGTCACCGGCCAGATTGATTGAGAAATAACCATTTCATGAAATTACCAATCGCATTTTTGTTATCTAATCTTAGGTTATTTTAAAACTTAATAATTTTAATTAAAACAAATCTAACAACAGAATGAGCATATTCATGCAGTGTGATGTCATCAAAGTCAAAAATTATTCTGAAAAGCTTTATTTACAAGAGCGTTTTGTTCCCATGCAGTAATTTTTATAACGCCGACGATGGAAAACATGTATCATAAAATAAAAATGATTTACCCTACCCCAACACCACTTTTTGTAAATACTTCATAATAATAGCAACCTATTTAAATCTCGAAACACTCAACATATACGAAATACGAATATACTGTAGGGCTGTTTCATGAAAGAATTCGTTACATTCATGAACTCTAAATTACCTACTACCTACTACATATAATGCTATTGCAATTTTGTTGATAACTCCAAATGATGCGACCTCAAACATCCCACTATGGCGTTACAGTGTGGGCAGGATTCTCTAAAAGCAGGATTATCTATGAATTTGGACATATGAAGGTCGTTTGTCGATATCTAAATTAATCATTGTTATAAATACGAGAGAACCTTCAGAGAGACAGTCTGATGTTATGATACAAGTGCTTTTGTTATGCATCGCGTGATTAAACTTGAAACTTACTTTTAGTAGTTATATAAAAATTTATGATAAAATTTCCTTTGAAACTCGTACAATTCACACGTTAAACAACACATTTTAATTTTGTTAACTCATAGCTTTTAACTGAGTGATATTATTCGTATAAAATAAAATCGGAAAAAAATCGCTTGTCTTGTCTTCATTTCAATGATGAGCGATATCTCATGGGTAGTTTTTGAGTTATTTGTACTTGTCAATGTCAAAATTGGTTATTTTTTTTAATAAAAAATCAATTAATTATATGAAAGTTGCATTTTATTTTTATTTTTGCAATGAATGATCAAGAAACACAGAAACCTCAATCTCACACGAATATCTTTCTCAAATTAAATTAAAATAGGAGTAAATATTGACGGTGATAAATTATCTTTGTACACAGACATTAATCTCAATTGTACACGAAACACACAGTCAGACAAAGCATTATCATGACATGTCGTTAATGGAAGCAAAGCCATTCTTACTCAAACTAAATACCTTTTACTCACGATACCATTAAAATTGAATCATCTATAGAATGTATACCAAAGTCGCCGAGATTATGGAATCCCACTCCCCGCTAAAAAGAAACTTATTACCTGTACTTACAGTCCAATTGAGCTCGTAAGCAAAATTTACTTATGGCATTTTAAATTCTCGCCGTCAATATACAATGTACCTTAATCATATCGACGGAAAGCTGGCATTTGTGTGGAATGTATTTAACACGCATTTCATATCGAACGCGAACGCAGTCTACATAGGTACATACCGTCTGAGGATTGGAGAATGTAGAACAATTGCCAATAGCTTCATACTTTATGCACGTTTGTGCAATATGGTCTTGTTGTACCGCTTAAAGGTAAGCTATAAGCTAGAAATATTTTTTTCATCATAGAAAAGGGCTTCATCATTTATGCAATTATGTTTGTGTGGGTTTTGTAAGAAAAAATATTACAAATAATGATAGGTATTGCTGATTGCTGGAGTTGACGGCGCGGTGCTATCACCTTCCTTATTTAAGTTCCCTTGGAACATTTTCAACTTTAATAAATCATTTCAATTAAGACCAACGATTTGAATCTACTGAAGCACTGAGCCACGCGGCCACGGTTCAAGTTTGGCCACAAGTGATTAAATTTTACCTTAATTATTTAAATTTCAAAAAGAGACATCTATCTATCTAAGTCAGATAAAAACATATGAAAAAAAATATCGAAGGTATTGCTCAATCAAAACTAATTATCAGACCGCTAAAGGTGGTGTATTAAATCACTCAGGTCAACCTCTCGTGAAATCAAAGACATCATAACTAAATTATCATAATATATTGCGGTAATATAATAATGCGTGTGCAATGAGTTCAAATAGAATTGCATTTAGTCATTGAGGTATCAGATGTCAATAAGCTACAAACACCACAATATCAAATGACCTATTGACGTGACTTATTAACGGTTCATGCTCGGACAGTCTATTGAATAGACTCTATTCTGTACTTTAATACCAAACTAACCTCAAACTACACGATAAAACCAAGTGATAATGCACGCTAGAGCGAATGCCTAACGCGTCGATTTAACCTTAAACAAAGTAAACACTACTCCGGTTTATAATTATAGATTAAGTTATATTATAATAATCGGTTGCATACACACATGCACCCACGATTGTACACATGGACACACAACACTGACACGAGTAGAGAACACTAGAACACTAACTTATAATTATGGCACTATATTCGTATTTTGTCTTTCGGTTCGAATTTTGGTTTATAATTTTAGCCCCATGTGTCTAAGGAACGTTACATATAAATTCTAAATTAATTATTATTCAAGTTAATTCAGCAAAATGTAGAGCATCCTATATAATAAGCGTATTAACGTTATAGACGTTTGACGAACTGGAATTAACATAAAACCATAAATAAATAGTAGATTGTATAACAAGGGAGCAAAGGCAAAGTAATAATATTTTTACGGCGAGGGCGCTCTTTTGAATCCAGAGTGAAGTGAGGGATTCTTTAGTAGAATCTTGAACGTAGCGAGGGATTCAAAATACATCGCCCGAGTCAAAACTATTTGCTCCCGAGTGATACACTCTACTTTTCATCCCCCCTATGAGAAAATAAAAGGCGCCTCAAATTCAGGAATTATACTGTCACTTAAAGAACTCATTTTTCAAAATAAAACCATGAATTTCTAACAATCCAAATTGAATTCAAAAAGTGCGCGGAAAAGATAATTGAGGCGCACTTATTTAAATAAAGAGGACGAAAAACTCATTCCCGCCCGATAAAAATTTCTTATAGAAAACACCAACTTTGGGTGCACTTAAAGGCGAACCAAGTCGTCTTTTTCGAATAGGTGGGATGAAAAAGCATTTTACTCAAACCAATTACAGTTTTTACTTTATCATTGAAGATTAGCCACCTCAGCGTGGATAAAACTGAATGACTAGAGACCAGCGATCAACTTTTCCATTTTTCAATCCTGCAACACGACATGTGGTTGAGACTATTCTTTCCAGGTCACATGAGTGACCTGCATATGAATGCACGCGAACGTTTGTACATTGTACGAATGTGTGGAAAACTGCGCGAAGGTTCCAGGATGGCGCTTTGATGAAATGCATGTATGAAAATACTTGATGGTATATTCAACGAGGGTGAATGTTCCATATTAACTTACTTTTCCTCGTTCACAGTACGACACATGCCTTACCACTAAATACAACACAGTAACACTATTACAAAACTTAATTTGTTTGACTTGAATTCCTTTCCCTGTTGTTCATTGAACTTATTACCATGATCTGGGTTACTAGATTGTTAGAATAGAGCGTCAATTTGACTTTGAAGGTAATCAGACGTATGGACCTACAATTTTTTTTATTAATACAAAAAGAGACCGTACGACTAATTATAAACTTATTTTAAAAGCGTCTAAAGACTGAAATATTAATTATGAAGTAATAAGTGGTCAACGCCAAAACATAACCTACTGGACAATAAAGAAGGAAGAAATAAAGTAATCGCTCTCAAGCTATCTGAATAATGATAAGTTAGGCGGTAGTTTTGCGGAAGCCCCGGGTTCGAATACTGGCCATACATTTATGCGATAAATAAAAGTTAATTTTGGAGTTGTGGGTGTTAGTCACGTCATAATTATGAGTTGTATGACTACCACGCCCAACACACATAGTCCTGCAATGTAATAGGTATAATAATTATATTTCAGGATCTAAGCGGCGAAAAATGTTATCGTTTTTAAGTAAAACCTCCATCAATACAACTGAGAAATCCATTCAGTTATATTTGTGTGACGCGCGGAAAGAATCTAAAAATACGAGTATGTTTGACTCTTAATGACCCTATAAAAATCGTTCAATTTTTTCATAACTATTTGTAATCCAGTTATACAAACCTATATCTATTTATTACAATAAAGAAGATATAGAATAATTTAATAGCATTTAACCTACCTATTTCTTGCCTATTTCGGCTAGCGCAAGCATTTTCAGTAGGTACACATAGCACGAGGACGAACATTCATCTATCATCCAATCAATGAGCTAACGAGATTACAGTGCATCACGAGTTGTTAGTTCTCTGCCAAGTACATAGGGGCTGTAATTTTAGTGGCTTTGCAAAGCACCCACTGATAATATTACTAATAATAAATTAATAACACAATTAAAAGTAAACTTATTTTAAATTATTAGGATAAATAAATTCATCATTTACCCCGGTAACCCGTGATGGCCCGTGATGGCCAGGTCTCTTCTCAGAATGAGAAGCTGGCCAAATGCGGATTGGCACACTTCACACATCTTTGAGTTTTGCGGACTCACCGGCATGCATTTCATCACTATGTTTTCCTTCACCGTCAAAAGATTAAAACACGCATTATTAGTTGGAATAATTAAATTAAGTTAAATCGTTTGATTCATTCTTATAACACAGAATTGTAAATGTAAAACTGATCGATGTGAGTCTTGAAAACTGCTTTGGAAATATTGAGAAAAATTACTAAGTATTCCGAAAGACTAGGAAACATGTTAACGCAATAGGTGTCATAAAATTTGTCCATAATTTTGGTCTGTTTCGAAGTTTTTCTATGTTTTAAATTTCGGTCTGTTTGTATCGTCATCTGCACTTTTGGTTGTACGGCACTCCGAAAATGCATTTGTAGCGGCTGTACTGACAGAATTCTAGTTTTGGACATTTGCATTAGCTCATGAGAGTGTATTGTATATGTATGTATGGTGTATTATGTATGTGACGTATTAAGAATGTTCAGCCTACACTTGACCGATTTTTTCCAATCTTGTCGAGAGGTAGGATTTTAGGCGCATCTTCCGCCCCCGCGCTGTGTCGGTCGGGCTTCGACCTTCACCGAGGAATAAATGAATAAAATAATTACACAAGACAAAGAATACAAGTGACTAATGCTTCGGCTTTTAAGATCTATCTTTTAATTGAAGAGATTCAATAGAACAAATAGGATAGAAAAATCGCACTATTTATAGCTTTCCGATGAGGCAAACTTTGAATTTCGAATAGCATAGTAGTAGTAGTAGGATATGCATTGTGTATTGGTTTTGAATAGATAGTTGTTTTGCACGTTAACTATGTTTTCTACTACAAAAATAACTCAGCTTCTGTAATCTGTAACAAATGGTCGCTCAGTGTTTAGTGTTTATTCGCGAAGGCCACGACATCCGAGAGGCAATAGCGTGCAAGGTTGCAGACACCTGACACTGGTGTATGATTTCTTATGTAAATAAAAAACCTATTATTCTCACTAAATAAGCACGTAGCTTAGTATTTTTAATAAAAAATCTGAGAATTGGTTTGATTTAATCTTGCAACTAGTAACCACAGGCAGCTGTAGCACGTGGTTGTAGCTTTAGGAAAATTTGTTCTTAGCATTTGAAAGGTATACAGTTACACGTTCGAAAAATGTTTAGGACCGCATCTAAGTATACAAGATTTTTCAAATGGAGATTTTCGATCGAAATCAAATACACATGGTACTATTTTATTACATAGATTTTAGAGAAAACCAAATCTAATCTACAACAGTTATTTTTATTTATGATATTAACCGGAACACACAGATTGATAAAAAGACAAACCGATAAATACCTACCTATGTTATCTGAATTAAATGATTATTATTATTATTATGCAACGATTTTTTAAATTATAATTGTTATGAAATGTACATATATTATGGCTTAAGAAGGTATCTTCAACAATTTTTTTGTTTCAAATATCTTCCATAGTACTATGATCAGACATGAATGACAGTTTTAAATTTATTATTGGGTGTTTTGATTTTGTACAACAATGTAAAACTTTCGACAAAAACCGGCGCCGTAACTACATCTGCGTCGAAATGTCGGACTAATTTAATTTAACTTGTCGAACAATACAATTATGGTACTCATAGTGCAACTATTTTAAAGTATTAAAACAAAAGTTTTTATCTTTGGCGCCAGTGACACATGTGCGAGGTGCGAGTTATTTAGAAAATGAAATGCTGGGTTATGTTTGCAATGGGCCAATTTTAATACCAATATTAGTGCGCTTAAATCGGTTATAAGGCTTGTTATAAACGTTGCGATTGTCGTATGTGTATCGATTATGTGTCTCCGAAATAAGTTGTATTCTTATCTAAAGAAGAGTGTTAATTACCTATGCACATAATGTATTTGCATACTTTATTCACAAAAATCGTGGTTAAAGTAGAGTAGTAGCAATTCGTTAGATAAAATTCATCCCATTTCCATGATCCCCGTACAAAAACTTTATAAGACTACAATTTCGCATTGAAAATATGAATCTGATTGTTTTCCGATTATTCCATGCTTAAAATCAAAAAAATATAACGCTGTAAATTAAACCCAACGTACGTAGATGCATAAAGGCCCTAACAAACCATGTATCTCAACCCCGGAGGTCAATCCTTAAAACGTGCTTGGTTTATTTGTGAAGTGACCGATGGAACCCTCCGTGTGTTTGTACAGGATTGACGTTGATCTATTAGGGTTTATGTTTGTGTTAGATTGACAGGGCCGTTTGGAAGATATGACTCCACTTACGACCATATGGTTCAATGTTGTGTTTCGTTGCATTTGACTTTTTATATTAGAAACGAAATTAGGTAGTCATGTATATTTCTTTACATAAACAAATCTTTACAATTCTTCTCATCATCATCATTGTCTCAACCCATCATGGCCCATTGAGCAAGGGTCTCTTCTCGGATAACAAGATTAAGGAATGATTCATGCCCTAATACCAAAAGTTACTGCTATATTTACCTAAACAATGTTGTTGTTTAATCACGAAGATAAATAACTTAAGTCTAAAATCATGCGATTTGTACAGCTCGAAATACTCCCTGACATTGTTAAAGGGCGGAAGTGTAAATTTATACCGAACATACAGATGAATTCTAACATTAATGTTTTCTGCATTGTTTGCGCTAACATAAACTTCTCCCGAAGCCAGCTGTCTGAAGCTTTGTATAATGGGTGGTAACATTTAATAAGGGATTTAATGTCCTCCTTAAATATGAAGTCGTTAAAACTTAACGACCCAAAAAGAGATGTTTACGACTGGTCGTATATTTTCCTATTGTAAGATAACGCTTGCTTTTAAAAAGGGCTTAATTGTTATGGTTACCTATTATTATAATTATCATATATCGAGAATTTTATGGTTATCGGTGATTTTGATGGTAGTACAAGAGTTATATCATACTTAGATGTAGCCATAGGTCGCAACAATGAGACGAGACAAAATATGTTAAAAAAGTTCAGAACTTCAAAACATAAATTCCGATACCCGTACGAAGCAATGTTAACTGTTTTTATCAATACTGAATAACTGACAGACACACAGCACAACCAAAACTATTGAACACAAAAGCTGAAATTTGGTTTACCTACATACATAGCGTCATGTATTTAGGGGAGCACTAAGGGAAGAATTATAGAGATTTTTCCCGTAAGGGGAATAAAAAGGCGATAAAGGTAATTTATATTTCTGTGAAAATAATTTAATACTGCAAGCATTTCGATTAGAAATTAATATGGATTTACAACTGTGATTTCATCCAACAGCAATAGTTGCTACCATCAAACAGGATTATAATTTTATTTGTCATTGATTGGCATGAGTCGAAAAAATCGAAAAACTGGTGGTCTACAAAAATGTTACCTGGCGCATGGCGGTCTATGTACCCTGGAGTTCAATCTCGTGGGAATATTTTCGGCATTCACGTTCAACACTAAAGTTGCCATTTTATTACCTTGTGTATAATAAAGAATGTACGTGTAGCATTACCTGTCCGAGGGCGTAACCCAAGAATGAGCTTCAGGTCACCTGCTGAGCAAGACCGAAAAGTAAGTGAATTTGCTACTGGATTAAGTTTTACATCCCGATTAAACGAAGTACTCACAATGTCCAACAATATCTATTAAACAGAAAAGGAGAAATCACTAGGTATAGCACTGGCCACACAAATTACTCTACTAGCACCAGGGGAAGATAGTTTGGACTCATTGACAGAGTCACTGACATCAATCAAAAAAGAAAGAAAGGTTTTCATACCATACTGACATTTGAAATTGAAACAAATCAAAAACGTTGGAAATACGAACTCCGATCCCATAAATCATTTTTCGAATAAAAACTCATGGCCAAAAAAAACGACAAGAAGGTTCTAATCGCTTCGATACGTTTCTATCGCTACCTGTGTTCTATCAATTTGAAAAAAATGGATGTGTTCGAAAAATGTGTCGGAATTAAAACGAAGTATATTCCATGAGGAATTTCTTGATATGCGGGGTAGTCATTCGGGTCTGTGCTGACTGCTGAGAAATAATGAGTCTTTTTAAAACAAATTACTCTAATGAGTATTTCTGGAAAATAATCTAACTTAAACGTATCCAATTGTCCACAATAAACACTTAAGTACCAACTAAAGCTACTATAGAACTATGAAATTTAATGTACCTACTTCATTCCAACTCTTTTTAAATGTTAAGAGAGGACGATTTATACGCTGACAGATTTAAAAACTATACTCAGACTTTTAATTCGATTCCTAAATTGACGTAAGCTAATGTCACTTTTCGAAATAAT
>DWJQ01002136.1:0-10005 GCA_018248915.1 Hesperia meskei straton | reverse complement strand
ATTTAAGTGAGGTTTTCAATAAAAAAGGCCAGATTTTTTTGGCGTTTTATACATAATGGTACAGAACCCTTCGTGCGCGAGTCCAACTCGCACTTGGCCGGTTTTTTTAGTATTCTGTCAACGATCAACTACCGGAAGGTGAAGCCCGGATATGCACTATAAAATAAATATAAACTCGTGTATTTAAGATAAAGCCATAAAATATATAGTTATTTTTCTTAATGAATTCTTGTAAGTAGTTTAATTTTCTTAGAGCCACAACATTACTAAACTTGTCGTTTTGCAACGACTCAAATTACGACTAAATCATTAACTCTGGGACAGATATATATTATGCATTTAGTTTATGATTTAGTTTATGTTTATAAGTAAAATAAAGAACAATAACAATATGTTAGTGTGAGGATTGATGCCCATAAAGATTAATATGCCAATCAGAGGAGCAATCACCTTATAATTTACAATTAGTTTTGTACCACCTACAGAAGCTAGTGGACATAGACTTCAATAATCTGTGACTAATCTTGTCGATTCTCGCAGATTACCGTCGAAGATCGATCCTTCAGATAGCACCAATAGCACAATTATGCAACCATCGGTAATCTAATACCTAGATTGCGTTTACAAAGCGCCATGCCGAGGGGTGTTATGTAAACGAACTTAATTTTATTTTACAGGTTATTAATAACATGCTGTCCTGTAATTGGTGTAATGCATCCTGTTATCTAAGTTTCGTTTTAGTACAATTTAATCGCAGAAGTTAATTGCTAATTTGATTTGATCTGCTAAATTGTGACTGAAACTCGTGGATACAGTTACTAATAATAATAATTGCATGAATAGCTCATTACGAGTCAAGTGGTTTGTGTATTGCATAAATTAAAAATGGATTCAGGATTCGAACCGTTAATCCTTCTCTCAGCACTATAGCAGGTCAGATCACTATTAACTGATCTATATTAGGGTTGTGATGGAATAAGGTGGTAAGAGCCTAGATTTCACCATTGGAAGTACCACCGCCCGCCACGGTACCTACTCAGCACCATTTCTTATATTTCAATATTAATTACTAAGCATAATAAAGCCAATGGCTCAACTAAGCTGCTTATTGATATATGCGCTTATGAAATACGTTATACATAAAGCTTAAAACTTTCATTCAAGAAATGTGAATTGTTATTAATACAAAGACTCAAAGTTCTATTTGAACTGTATTTGAATAACGGTGACAGATGTGTCTCGGTACGATTGAGCAAAGATTTGGCATTTCCACTCACATTATTGTCAATGGAAACAGTTTGAAAGGCAAGGACATTAGTGAAAATAGGTTTAGGAGAGTTGCGCAGTTTTTGGCATTTAGAAATCGTACTGTAAGGGCTCCATAAAAGCTTTTGTAGGCTTCGGTACATATGGTTCTTAATCGTAAATTTTTGCTAGAGTGGTCGTGGTTGCAATTCGTAGTGTTGTTAATTTTCTAGTCGGTTGCCCTCTCGATAGCATCCTTTTATTTCTGCTAGTTAGAGGCGTTGCGAACCCATTGAACCGTATTGAACTCAGTCACTTTTTTAATCTTGTCAATCCAGTAGGATGGTGACCGGCTACAGAGCCTCTTGCTATCCAGCTGACGCTGAACCACCAAGCACTTCATGAAATTCTCAATTCTGAACGTGTTACAAAACGTTATGTTATAGGCCTCCACAATTCCAAAGAGACTGTATTCTCTAGCAGTATAGACGATGAAGTGGAATACTATTTCTTCTATGAAGGGCAACACATCGGTGTTGGTTTCGATGTTATATTATTGATCTTTAGGATGTTGGATGTTGGATTTGTTTTATTGCTTGTCGGCTACGGGCGAGGCGTTTCAATACGGAACCCTAGAAACAAACTGTGTACCTAAACGTTACGGCAGCCTTTCGAATTGCTTAATAACAGAAAGTAGATATTAATATTCTAGTTAGTAAACTAGAGCATTGGTTCTTGTATTCTAGTATTTAGAATATCGGTATATTACGCAAATGACGTCCACGTGCCTAATGCGTTACGACACGCGGCGTGTTTTATTGCTGCGATATTTGTCAGTGACAAAGTTTACAAATGAGTTTTTTTTAATTTAAATAGCCGGCAAAGGTGCAAATAGATCAGTAACTTGTGACTATTGTCCATAGATATCAGAAACCCCAAAGGGATCACTGATCCACTGAAAAGAAGCACAGAAAAGAAAGGGTCCCGCAATATTTCTGACTTTCCGTCCTTGTTGATTCTACAAGCGTCGTGGTGGTAGCCAATCAAGTAAAAATCTGTAACATAATGTTATTTTATTATGTCGATATTATTTATTTATGTTTTTCATGGCCCATATCAATAATTTGGCAACATAAGCATTGTGGCAAACAACAAATACTTAGTGCAAGAAAATATAATAATTGGATTTTTCAAATCAAGTATAGTTTGTGAGGTCTATGAAAGGCTAGCGTTGATTATATGCATATCCACTCTCGCGTGATTAACATTACCGCAAATGTATGGGGCAAGTATGAGCGGTGTCGCAAATGATAGAATTGCAAAAGCACTGCATTACTTGACGTGGTACATCTCCATACTGACATTCATAACGATAGAAAGAGAGTGGAAAAATCAATATTTTTAAGGACTATGTGCTCGTTCATACTGAACACGCGGTGGCGGGCGCGGTCATGAAATATCAAACATATGGCGTAATATCCAAGTGTTCACACTGAACTAGCGGCGGAGCGCGCGATTCTGTAGCGACAATATGTCAATGTCAACCGCGCGCGCGCCCGCCACCGCGCCCGCGTGTTCAGTATGAACGAGCACTATCAGGTTATTTCCAAGTTTATAATTCTTTTTAACCTTTGTTACTCACAATTAATTTAAGTAGTTAAAATTATATAAGTTTGTATACAGATGTTACATTATTTCCTGTGAACGTGTTGAAAAATAAATTTTATATTTCAGAATTTTTTGTCAAATTCAAATGGTCCATTTAAAACAAAAAACACTAATTTAGTACGAGGGAACCCGAGGTTAGCTTACTGACCAAAGTTACTTGAAAGATCTCTTACCTCTATTAACTACAGAATTTAAGGAACTCGCATAAGAAATCAAATGTTTTTAATCAATGAGTGAAAAATATTACAGCACCAACAAGTAAAGGAATATAATGCAATATTATGTACTTATTTGAAATTGTAAATCTCGGTATCAACTCTACAGTCTACATTTCTTAGCCAGTCGGGCGCCAACTGGCAAGAGCTAACTCCAAATCTCTGCACATTAATATTTTGGAGACGAAAAAAGTTGCAGTAATCCACCTATAGCGATTATTAACTCAGTAACACAGCGACCCAGAGGCAACTGCGTGACGCACCGCACATTAGTCTACGAGAGCAATTATAAAACTTATTACGTGAAACAGAATGTGGCAGATATTTTTTATGAAAAATGTTAGGTATACCTACGCTAAGTTTTAATGTTACTTACCTAATTTATGCAATATATTAATATCCTAGTAAATCCGCCCTCGCTTCGCTTCGGGAAACCAGTCCCTTCAAAAATCTCAATAAATTTTAACAAATTATGTTATTCGGATGTCTAAGCTATATTACTGCAAAGTTTCATGAAAATCCGTTCAGTAGTTTTTGCGTGAAAGAGCAACAAACATATACACACATACGTCTTACAAACTTTCGCATTTATAATATTAGTAGGATTAAAACTACATTTTCCTTATTTATATCGAGAATCCCTTTGAGGGTATCGCAGGTGAAAGTTTTTGAGTATGTCTTGATATCAACCACTTACATTTATCAATTACGATTTTGCCCTTTGCCTTTGAAAAAAGTCACGCTTTCATGAAGTACGGCAGAGAAATAAAATAATCTGAAGTAGACGCGTGACTGGGATCGCAAGTTCCCCTCTCGCTAAAAGTTGAGAGCGTTTCTAAGTCATACTCGTATGTTTATGAAACAGAACTGGATTTTCGCATAAAACTATTTTATTCAACTGAAGACAAGAGGCTTAGTTAATCCTAGACTACGTGGAACAATCACTGGTTTTAGGGTTCCGTTTCCAAAGGGTGAGGAGCGGAACCCTATTGTTACTTAGGTATACCTACCTTCGCTGTTTGTCTATCACAGCTATTTCTTGATTGGGACGAAAATTTTTACAGATGGCATGTTACTTTGACCGCTGACAACAAATAATGAAAGGAAAAAGCTAAAATCCAAAAGAGCCTTACATGTAACCTTAAAAATGGAATTTTCTACATTATACGTTTGTAACTTTAAGCGTTAGTTAGTCAGACTTATGCTTGAACGCTTATTTGTTATAGATAAGTACAAGTGAAAAGCGAAAGAGTTCTTTCGCTACGTATCGAGAGATTTGTTCTTATGTATGCAAATATTAAACATTATTACATTTCTACAAGGTTTTTCATTGATGCATCGCTCATATTGGTCGTAGCGTAATGGTATAATAGCCTAAAGCCTATTCAATAATCTGGACAAAAAGTTTCAATTCGAGCCAGTAGTTCCAGAGATTAGCCCGTTCAAACAAACAAACTCTTTTGTTTTATAATACATGTCTATAAGTATACTTAATACATATTAGTATAGATCAACTTTAAAATGATAAGGAAATTGTATATTCATACCGAATATATATGTATCTATGTTCTACATGGTGTAGGTACATATTACATAGAACATTCAGAGTAGGTATACTTAGATGTTGAAACAGGATAGATGGCAGCACGCGAGCAATAGTTCAGCGGAGGACAAAAGGACAAAAGGCTGATTGGGAGCTGCCGTGATGCCCGTGACGTATTCATCTTGCATACTCCTCGTGTTCTGATCAAGATTGCGTCACTTGTGTTACGTTATATTACACTGCTATTACCTACTCTCAGTAGCAGCGATAGCCAAGTTTGAGTATTGTATTCGTGGACAGATATGTCGGCCTCTATTCAAATTCTGCACGCGTCTCTAATATTTCTCTAGGTATTAGAATTAAATGTTCATTTGCTTGGTTAAAGAAAATATCTCAGCGAAACCTCACATCTGAGAGTTTTCTATAATAAACTTAAAGATATTGTGAAAGCCAATCCTTGCTTGGCTACTTCATATCAGGAGGCTTGTCTGCTTGTTTGTCGACTTTAAAAGTAAAATAAAAATGCACGGGGATATTTAATTATTTTACGGTGTAGTGTTCCTTATTTATTTTCCGGTGACATCTTTCTGCTAAAATCAATTGCTTCCTGGTTTTACGTTGATGAGTTGCAGAATTTTCCTTTTCCTCTCCAGATAGGCATTTGTTTCTGTTTCACTTGAAACAATCAATTCACAGACATGTAACACGATGGCGCCATTATCTGAAACAAGAAAAATATGATTTAGGATTCTTTTTAATATTGAAGCTGGATAGGTAATGGTAAAAAATCTTGAGTGCTCCCACTCTTAAGCCAGTATTGATGAAATATAAAAAAGATCCACTATTTAATTCATTAACATCAAGTCAACAAATATAGTACCTAATTACGTTGTGAAGAGTTTTAATTAGTAAAGAAGTATTCACGGAACCCTCACACTTTTAGCCGCGTGACAACCCTGCAGCAGTATATCCCAAAGACAGTTTCGGAGTCAACAGTCCGGAGCGATACGTCTCTGCCACGAGATGGAGACGGATTCCGCACTCGGGGCTCATCTCTGTTCCTTCACCTCTTACATCGCTCATTTTAATGTCTCATTGATTTTAAAACGGAGATGACGAAGTTACGAGTATATTAAAAGTCGTACACTCGCTACTTGGGATTAGATGGTGCAAGCAAATAGAATCTGTGAACTTATTGTACCTACCTCTGTCTGTGTTCATAATGAAAAACATTAGACTACTTACT
Source organism: Hesperia meskei straton (assembly GCA_018248915.1). NCBI lineage: Eukaryota > Metazoa > Arthropoda > Insecta > Lepidoptera > Hesperiidae > Hesperia > Hesperia meskei. The sequence continues at coordinate 4,088 of DWJQ01002136.1, read as the reverse complement.
TAATGTGATATCAATATTCGTAAAATGTATGTAAGAAAAGGTGTAGAAATATAAAAATAGTCATATTAAATTAGAAAAATAGTTCGTAAAATGACTGTTCATGATTTTACTACTATGAATTTAATTGCTACTTTGTATCCAAACATTTTGTGACTTCACCTCTGCCAGATATTTTGCTCTCTACAGCACTATTTTATAACACCTAAGCTAAAATGTCCCAATGTAATACAGGGTGTACCCAGTACAGAACCGATTGAAACCACTAAGCTACCTGCTCAAACACCGCGTACTGTACGTATACCAGCGCCGGTCGTCAGGCGCCTCGATACATCTCTGTCAGGGAACAATTGTACATAGTTGCACCCTCGCTCCGTGCTCCCTCCACGTGGCTGCTTTCAGTTCTGCCGTTGATAAATAACGCACTCTCCAAACGTTGAACAACAAGACAATGTTGGGAAGACGGCACGTGTTTTTTTTCGATTTCAGTCACTTCTTAATTTTCCACAGTACACACGGGATGTTTTCAAGAATCGGCTTTCTTACACTACTTTTATTTTCTGAGTACACAAAGGGATAGATATTTTTGAGTACTTTCAGAAATTTGGTCTTAAATTCCAGAATATTCTTTAGTTTAAAAATATCGCATACATTTAAAAACTTGTTTGTTTGAAGGAGAATTTAAAGAGGTAAAATACAAATTAATTTAAAAGGTAACTAAAACAACTAATAAAGGCGGTACATAATTGTATGGACAGTGATAGTAATTAATTTCTAAGTAGGTATGATATAGCTTATCGCTTGCCCACAAATGGTTGCAATCCGTTAAAGACATTTCTCGATGCGTACGCAAAGACATAAAGAAATAGACGTGATGAGTTCGTGCATGTTCTCAAATATTCGCGAGAAAGACCGTTTGGTGAGAATGGTGGTCCATACATTATTCGCACTCAACTAGTAAATGAAGCGGCAAATAGTTGGAGTGGCATCGGTACGCGGCGCGAGGGAGACGAGTGTTTGTCACGAATTCCTCAATTCACTCTAATACAGCCCGCTTCAGGGTTCCCTGCCTCTCGGATATATCTTCAATGTTAACTTTATTACTTTTGGGCGAAGGTTGTCCAATTTTTCGAACTATATCTATACACTGTACACTGTAGTACTTTCTTAGTTAAAAGAGTGTACGAATTGTGTATCTGAAGCGACGCGACGCAACAAAAGATTTTTTTTTAACTTATTTAGTTAATTGTAGTGAAGTATTTTAACTACAATCTCATTTTATGGTATGGTCGTTTGATGGATGGAAGTGGTAATTTGACTCTTGATTGGTACACGACAATATTATTTTATGGTCGTGCGAGTTAACGACAGAAATATTAGCTAAATTTGAAAGGTGCCAAGTCGCCCGATCGTGCGAGTTTTTGTCGGGCGAGATGGCGATTAAGTCTAGAAACTGCCGGTTACAACATCATTATTCATTATTCAAACTAGGCGAACCTTGGGCGGGTCATTAGTATAGGAAAACAATGTATGTATATTGAATCAGATAAGAATTTACGAGATGTTTTGCGATTTTGTTTTTGAGAAATTTGGTAAAAAATATTAGGTACTTGATTTATGCGAATTATGTCCCATCATAATAGTTTCTGTACCTTGAAAGTACTTTTATCTAACGCAATTATTTATTATTCAGCGGTGTTTGTACATTATGAGTCTCAATGTATTTAAACTCAACATCCAATCCAATAAAACTTCAAAATCCCTTGATATGTCAGTACAAACGTAGCCAACATTAGAGAGCGTAATAAAATCCAATTTTAATAAAAATGTGCGTACGGCATCTTGTTTAAAGAGACCTAATTTAGAGGCTTTGAAGCGGGCGGCCCCTATCACATACGGGGCGAAACGGTTCAAACATTCGCGTTACACTAACGTATATACGGTGTAGTTAGAGCAAGCCTCGGGGCCCGTCAGACGCTGCGAAAGTCACGCGTGGTGGCCTCCCGATGTTATTATCCAATACTTACGCACGGCCCTACACTCACGCATCCACACACGCCCTACATAGCCGCTGCGGGGGTAGCGAATGTAGGAGAGCCCGGGCATCTCACATCTCACGACCCCGACCAAGGGACAAAGCGAAACGGGTTTGTCCCAAGGGAAATTCAATATTCGGGACTAAACCTTAACTCCCCTTAAGACTCCCCGTCTGCCTCCCCCGGAATGCTTATATGGCCACGTCGTGTATCGATTTTCTTGCCAAATGGAAGATTGGTGTCGAACCGTTCTCGGCGGACGAATGAATGATGTATTCGAGTGGCGAGTGAATATTTTACGTGTGTGCACCGTTTGTGTTTAGTCACCGTATCGGCGATGGAAATTTCTTGGGGCGGTTGAGGTGAATTTTTTATTTTCGATGCAGGGACGGGCTTGCGTTCGTCAATTATCTCCGAATGCTCTTTGAGGTGACTGATTGGATTCAGGGTTACTTTGTGCGCTGTTAAGGGCCCGATTTGGCCCGATGGCCTCAAATTGCTGGTTTCATCTTTTTGCTTAAAAAGCTTTTTAATCTTGCATTTGTGTGAGAGCATTGATTTTGAGTAGCTTTTAGTTATTTATTTATTTATTATTAAAATAGGTACAAGTAACTAAAGGATTAGTTAGCAATTATGAACTTTGGTTTTGTATATTACGCTCGTAAAGCACACGTACATACATACCTACGTAAGTTACATTAACTTAGAAGTATTCATAACTTGAAATGAAATTAATTGTTAATTTAGATGTATGACATTATTTAAAAAAAAATGTTCGTCTTATTTCTTAGACATCGGTACTTGTACATACTTTAAGCTCTAGTTATGTTCCTATTTAGATTTCATTCTAACTGCTACGCTGCGAAGGCTACGGTTCGAATCTTGAACGAATAACTAATTTCACAAATTACGTTAATTAGATACAAATATCACTAATTTCTTTGAAGAAAAAATTGAGGAAAATGTTCTTTAAAGTCTAAAAATAATGGCCCGGACCAATCACATTGGGACTCACGCCCAACAGTGGAATAGTAATAGATTACGATAACAATGAGCGAAAATTAAATATATTTTTACTGGAATTAATTCATTCTACAATATAAGACCTACTATGTTATTCAGAACTGAATCTGCTAACGGGAAATCTCTCGTTTTATGCGTAACATGTCGTAAAGCCGCGCCGTAAAATGTATCGTAAAATAATGTAATAACTAAATTATTATAAATATTTATATTATACGACCCGACATATTTGATATTACTACCTTAATGTTGAACGAAGTAATCGTTACGGGTTTGAATACTTCTTTACTGCGATTATTTAGGGTTGAATCGCCCACGTCAGGAATCATTTTATAGATGGCGGTGAAATCGCAGTGGGCGGGGATGATTTTTTTAAATTAATTTCACTATCGAATTAATCAATTTAGGTACAAATATCTTTGATGTTTCACTTATTAATGTTTATATCGAGAATTCGTGTCTTTGAAGACCTGAGTATAAATAAATACTCAAAGGCTAAGGACAGTTATAACTAAACAGTTTTTGTCCGCGGATTCGCCTGTGTAAGAGGTAAACAGTATCAAATATTACCTGTAGGGAATGCAGAAAAAATGAAATGTGCCGTGGTGCTCCTCGCTACTTGGCCGAGCGCTAAAAACTAAAAAGTCGTTTCTGTAATATACCTATGTGTAGGTACTTTTCAAAGCAATGTGCTGTAAGCTATTAAAGAGTCCTTTTATTTATAGACAATCTAAAATCTGGTCAGAAAGTTGCATAGTCAAGTCATCAATAATATTTTTTGAAATTTTCTAATTATGGATTAATATCATAATTATTATTTTAATAAAGTATAGTTAGGTATGTGAGTTATGTTGTTTTGAAATGCAATGCTGTAATGAATATGGAGAGCAGGAATAATGGTCATTATTTAATTTCTGTTTATTTTTCATTAAAACGATAGCTGAATTGTGTGAACCTTAAGGACTGCGCACATTACAACGACTCCACGCCAACGCGGTTACGGAGCCACTCAAATGTAAGCATTCAATAAAG
>DWJQ01002135.1:0-10007 GCA_018248915.1 Hesperia meskei straton | reverse complement strand
GGAGTTCCAAAAACGGACGCGCACAGCGGAAGATTTTATGTATTAAAGTTATTATTCTTAAATGAAAGCCACTTACCACTTACTTATATGTTACACAATCCTGGGTTAACAACTCCTGTAAAAAAATTAGAAATAAAATGTAAATACAGGATTCTATTATTCACGTTGGTTTATTTAACTCCGCAGGGTTAGAAGTGCGAGCCTTCGTGCGCGACCCGTCGAAGCTTCCCGAGGACCTGAAGAAGAAGGTGGAGGTCTTCCAGGGCGATGTGTTGGAGCCGGACTCGGTGAACAACGCCGTGGAGGGCACGGACGGGGTGGTGGTGGCCCTCGGGACCAGAGGCCAGCTGGACCCGACGTCAGACATGTCGGAGGGCATGAAGCACATCATCGACGCGATGCGCTGCAAAAACGTGAAGCCCGTGTCGGTGTGCATCTCCGCCTTCTTGTTCTACGAGCCCGAGAAGGTGCCCCCACGGTTCCTGGACATCACGAAGGATCATCAGCGCATGCACGATGAGCTTCGGGATAGTGGCCTGGATTGGGTGTCTGTCTGGCCGCCGCACATCTCTGGTAAGTTCAATACTTTGGCACAACTTACAAGTTTGTTGTAGTTAGTAAGCATTTTTGACCCCCTAGCCTAGTTCTTAGTGACCCTGTCTGCTCAGCGAGAGTTCATAGTTCGATTCCCGGCCGGGATATGCTTTTTTCTACTGTGTAATAATTGCTCTACTGGAAATTTTTGTTCGGTTAGAAAGGTGTGGATCTGGTTACATTTAAAAGGAAACTTTATAGAACAGAATTACATAAATATAGAAGTACATACATACAGAAGGACCTAAAATTATCACGAATTTATAAATCGTTCCGACGTAGTACTAAAGTCTAAATTGTATGTAAAGTGTTTAATTTAATTTCAGACGAGCCGAGTCGGGAGATAAAAGTGGAGGTGAATCCCAAGAGCTCTCCGGGGCGCGCCGTGTCCAAGCACGACCTGGGCGCCTTCCTCGTGGACTGCATCAGCGACCCCAAGTACTACAAGTCCGTTATCGGCCTCTGCAATGTTCCTAAACAGTGATTACAGTGATGTGTACGCACGCGTAGAAAATGTCTTGTACCGTTAATATTAAATACAATAGAAATAAAAAGTCTTGTCTTGTCTTGAGGGAGCGTAGGTGTAACCAAATTTTAATCGATTAATCATCCGCGAGTAATGATGCCGCTCGATAGGCTACTACACTATCGATATCGATAGTCTCACTATTGATAGATATCGATCAATAGTGAGACTATCGATAGTATAAATCATGGTAATACTATTGGTTATCTGCAGTAATATCGATACTATCGATAGTTTTGGACTATCGATAGTATAATACTATCGATAGTACAATATCGATAGTACAATACTATCGATAGTATCGATACTATTGCAGATAACCAATAGTATTACCATAATTTACACTATCGATAGTACCGATAGTATTGATTTTTTCAATACTATCGATAGTCATATCGATATCCTAACTGATTTTCAAGGTCAACAATCGATAGTAAAACTATCGATAGTTCGGCATCATTATCCCCGAGTGATGATTTCAGCAACATCTTGTCTAGCGTTTCGTCTTCAATGTAATACTTACGTGTATAACAACAACTTTCCGACCACACTCGATTTCTAGATATCCGATGGTCATTCTGATTTTACTTTAATTTGATCAATCGTTTCAGTTCAGTTACATTTCTAGCATTTATTTATTCTAGAGGTTGTGTTGTTAAGTCCTAAGCGGTGCTGGAAGCGACCTGTTCCCCTATTGTGTATAATTAAGTACTATTTGTGCGTTAATGAAATAGCAGTTAATGAAATAGTGCTATAAATACTTACGCCTAAGATTCGTGGAATTCCATTTGTATCGAACTATTTTTCTACAATTTCAAATAGAGAGTTTTCTATTTATACCTATTCTATTAAAAGTCGTTTTATAAGTATTATACCAATGGACACTCCAATATCATTTTTGTCTATGTACCTACCCTTATATAAAATACAGCATTTATATTTCTCCTTTGATATTTTTTATTCTATAATATTATTCAAATTTCAATAACGAATATCGACCTTTGGACAGTGAACAAGCAAGTGTAAATTAAAACGGTACGGTCAGGTCGCATAGGTATGTTAATTGTATGGTAATTGTTACAATATATCAAAATTCCACACTCTTTGGTGTAATTTACATGTTACAAGACTAATTAAAATTTCACTATCTATAGGCATTATTTTGGTTTAATTCTTAGTTAATAGGAATAGTTTTATTTATCTCTTTTTTTCGAATAGTTCAAGCAAATTACGTGAATAATGCTCAAAGGATTATTGTGAATGGACGCACAGATTCTAGATACTGACACTTACAAGACGATGGAGTAATTTTCCTTGAGCATGTTTGTATAATTTGCGGAACTTCAGTATTCACCTCTTGTATTGGTAGTATTTAGAAAAAATAAAAATATTAAATTTTTAAAAGCTCGTTTCTATTGTATACCTCACCTGAACTATTAATTAACTGTACATATTAAATCTAGTAATAACGCTATAACACTAGAATGGTTTCATCGTTAGCTAACTCCAGACTCGGGAAGCGGGTGTCTTGCTTCAGCGTAACGCTGGAAGGGAAACTCCGAGTGATAGAGCCCAGACTGCTGGGGTACGTATCGGTATAGCTCATCTCAGTGAGCGGACTCCACGGGTACCTCACCTGGACCAGGTTGGAGCTCACTTCGGACAGCCAGCCCGAGCTGGTGAATGATTCCACCGTCCAAGAACTAAACGTGCTCGATAGTCCAGACGGCGTCTCCGGGCCCAGAGGACGTATGATCCGGCTCTCAGTCTCGAACTCCTGGAAGCTGTATATCGTCAAGGTCTTGCTGTAGGAGTCGAATACGGTGGAGATGCCGTACGACGACGTAGTTGGCGGAGTAGCTGAAGCGGAGGACAGGTCGCACATGGCCCAAAAATCTTCCTTCCCGTCGTCGGTCGTCCAGGACTCGGTGGACCACGGCGTAGTGATCATGCTGAGGGTGTCGTCTGTGGTCCAGCTCGTGGTGTCCGGTTCGTTGGCCAGAGAACTGGTGGACGCAGTGCTGCGGCCAGACAGCTCCGGCGTGCTTTTGGATCGTACCGGCCTCTCGAGTATCACGGGCAAGAGAGTAGCGCTCCTAACGCAACCTAACATGGACTCACGGGCTCTGGGCGTGACTCCAAAATTGTATGCGGTTAACATGTTCACCCATTTCAAATCATGCAGTGTGTAACTTCGACATCTTGATTATCGGGTAGCAGTCGGTCGCGATGTCGAACAGCCAGCGGTATTCCTGGATGGAGGCCACCAAGCCCTGCAGAAGGTCCAAAGGGTTCATCTTGTACAACTGCTACCGTTCCTTTTTGTCAGACAGTTATTGGCATATTTTTGGACGTTTTTTTTTATTTTATGTTATCTTTACGCAGATGTAGCCATTGACTTAAAATTTTGGATTTGTGCTTGATAAAATTGATTTGCAAGATTGACGCACGACGTCTAATATGTTGTGACGTGTGTCACTATTTTATTTTAGCAACAAATCCTCTTTACTTAACATGCGTGTTAACGCTATTTAGTTTGGCTGAGTCTATTAATATATGCGTTTTACTTACCATTAAAACGCGTATTAAGCGATAACCTTATTTGAAGCCTAAATAAACTATTTGAGAGTAGCGTATTTGATTTCCGGTAACGAGTCGGTTTTTCCTCGAATTCTCATTGGTCGCCCCCCACCATTTTAGTTCCCTAGCTGTACACCAGGTGGCGCCGCGTGAACAAGTAAGCTTGGATCGGCGCCTTGGTTCATTGGCGATTTGCTTTTCGTAACAGTCGGTTGTGTTTTAAGAAAGTAAGTGTACACTTATTTTCGAATTCAAGTACATTTTTATTACTTTAATAATATTAAAAATATATTACTTTTTATTTTAACGAATTTATCGTTCGTAGAGTCTAATATATATATATATATTTTTTTTAATTATATAGATATGAGTGAAGGGAACTCTTCGGATACGTCAGAGTCTTCCTCTTCTGACTCGAGTTCTCGTAAGGGGACGGTCGAAGTGGAGGTGCACGAGCCGCAGCCGCAGGCGTCGGGCGCGCCGAAAGCGGCGCCCGCTGGCACCGCCCCGTCACCCCGCCGAGTGCAACGCAAAAGGAAGCGATCCCGGTCAAGAGGACGTAGTGGTAAAAGGCAGAAGCAACTCGAGGATACTATACATTACCTGGCTGAACAAGTAAGTGGAATACAAAATTACATTGCCAATAATAGCGTTGCTTTTCAACCTGCCTGTCATTCGAGTGCTTATGTGCCCGATCACCAGCAAAACTTGGAGACTGAATCGGATATTAGTGTGAACGTTAGCGGTGAACTATATGATCTTGAAAATTGCGCAGACCGCCCAGAACAAACTGGCGAGCAACTACCTGTTAGTTTGAATTTCACTCTTAATACTGTACTTAAAGAGCCGTCTGTACAAAAGTCTTTGCAATCTCGTGTACAATTAATTAATTCTGTACAACATTTTAATACGGAGGACTGGAATAACGTACGCTACTCAGAAGTACAAAAACAATATTGTTCTTTTCCCGGCTTTACTTGTTTAGAAAGCAATGATGAAATTAAACCTTACGACAAATATTCTTCCCTGGCACTTATTGAGCGAGGTTTTGCCGCTATTACACAAGCTCTTATTGTACAGAATGAAGCTGCTCAAAGTGCTTTTACAACTTTGATAGAGTGGGCAAATTCCTCGGGCAATGTTTCTGCCAGATTATTACAAGAAAAAATAACAGAATTGTTTATTAACGGTAAATTTCAAAAAGTCAGTAGTGATGTGTTACAGTTGGCATGCGGTCATAGAGCCGAATTGGTGCAGCAGAGACGGGATAGCATTTTACGTTCCGTAAAAGATTCTTTTGTAAAGTCCAGCTTACGTAAAATTCCACCCACTAGCGAAAATCTGTTTAATAAAGAATCATTTTCTTCTGCTATCGAAAAAGCTGGGGGTATGCCTAAGGTGTTCTGGCCGCTCCGAGCGCCGACACAAAATAAAGCTGCTGCGCAAGCACAGCCATATCAGCAGGCTCAGGTCATGCCTAGTCATGCTTCAACTTACATGCATACCATAAGAACGCCAAACATAGTAAATCATAATAACCCGAATATGGAAAATGTGAATAAACAATCTTTCCAAGGTGCCTTTAACGCGTACAATTTTAATAACCAAGGGCGCGACTACCCTCGCCCCACCTATAGGCCCAATACCTATCCAGCAAGATCTTCTCGTAGATCGGGAACTCAAACTTTTCAGGTCCCTGAAATGTACTCCAGCACAAATGGTGCACACAGAGGTTCAAACAAAATGTCTTCCCAGACGGGACCACGTCGATCGTCAAAAAGAAAATATTGACTATGCCCCTTTCAGGGCAGGTCGTCTAACGGAATTCCTAGAGCAATGGCAACTCTTAGATGCTCCTCCGGCCATTCTGAAAATTGTAGAATGTTTTCGCATTCCATTTATAGCCAGGCCTCCATTGACAGTACCAAACTTGGGCCTCCATTCTTTTCAAACGCCTATTTCGAAGGCCATGGATACAACTATCGAGCAGTTGGTGGAAATGGGGGTTTTAAAACCAGCACCGCTCAGCCCCAGTTTCGTGTCACAGATATTTCTAGCGCCGAAAAGCGACGGTTCCATGCGCCCGATATTCAATTTAAAGAACCTAAATTATTATGTGGCAGTAGACAAATTCAAACTCATAAATGTACACAGAATAGTAAACTTTTTACAACCGGGAGATTGGTTAGCCAAAATAGATTTATCCAACGCATACTTCCACCTTTCAGTTTCGCAAGCACATCGGTGCTTCCTCAGAGTCATCTACAGAGGTCAACTTTGGGAGATGACATGCCTACCGTTCGGTCTAGCGTGTGCACCAAAGGTTTTCGCAAGTTTGACGAATTGGGTGGCACAGATACTGCGGCAAAAAGGTATTCGGATTGTCGTGTATCTAGACGACTATCTAATAGCCTGTCAAGATCCCCTTCTCCTGGAGCATCAGGTTCGGGAAACCACAACCATTCTAAAACAGCTGGGGTGGAAAATAAACTACGACAAGTCGATTTTAAAGCCGCGGACCAATGTTCAGTATCTAGGAATTGTTTGGGATACACTTGCAAATCGAATAAGTTTACCTATAGAAAAATCCAAGGATCTTCAAGCAAAAATTTTAACCTTGATAAAAAGAAAAACTGCCAATTTAAAACAAATTCAAAGCATAGTGGGGTCGGTAAATTTTGCGAGTTTTCCGGTCCCCAGGGGCCGCTTGCATCATCGTTCCCTTCTGAGACACTGCCAACAATTAATGTCACAAAACCCTCGTCATCAGTACCCAATACCGTCGAACGCCTTGGGCGAGTTGAATTGGTGGAAAATCAATGTAACTCGGTCATCACGTCTTCACCACCCTCCCGTATCGGACTATCTAGTGACAGACGCCTCCGAGTTAGGATGGGGTGCTCAACTCAACAATCTCAGATTGTCAGGCCAATGGGCCGAGGAAGAAGCCAGCTTACCATCCAATGTGAGAGAAATTCTGGCCGTTTGGTACGCCCTAAAAGATCTTGGTCCGCACCTAGTAGGGTCATCACTGTTAATACAGAGCGACAATCGTACAGTGGTATCGTATTTACAAAAGGAGGGGGGAACCAAGTCACTTATGTTAATGAAAACAACACACAAAATATTCAGTTTATTGGACCAGTTAAATATTCACATACAAGCACAGTACATTCCAGGCCGCTACAACGGAGAAGCAGATCGGCTGTCGCGTTTGGCTCTTCCTCCAGAATGGCACCTTCTTCCCCAGATAACATCAGTAATATTTGCCAAATGGGGTCACCCCGTAATAGACCTTTTTGCCTCCGCAACAGCTCACGTAGTCCCAGCATACAGCACATTGGACCTGAAAGATCAACAGGCACAGTTTCACGACGCATTCAGTCAACAATGGAACTTCCCACTCGCGTGGGTGTTTCCACCACCATTTCTGATACCTCGGGTCTTACAGCACCTCAATTCAGCTACTGGAGTTTATTTGGTGGTAGCACCGCGATGGAAGAGGGTCTTTTGGCGAGCAGACTTGAGGAATCGCGCTTTGGATCCTCCTTTCACAATACAGAACTTAGATCAGGTAATGATAGACACAGCAACCAACAAGCCTCCACCCCTAACACCAGACATGTACCTGCAAGTGTGGAGATGTGGGGGTGGGCGGAATCGTTATCAGGATGGTCAGATCAACAAAAACAATTTTTACAAAAAAGTTGGCGTAATTCAACAATAAGGACTTATAAACCAGCATGGCAAAAATGGGTCCGCTGGGCGAACGAAAACTCTATTTCTGTAACTCATCCCAGCGGGGCCGATTTAGCTAGATATCTGATAGATTTACATCAATTAGAGGGACTTTCATATAGAACCATACTAGTTTATAAATCCGCCATATCAGTTTTATGCAACCCTAATGCAGAATCCCGGTTAAGTTCGCATGTGCTGGTCAGGCAAGCTTTGAAGGCTATTTGCAACAGTCAGATTGTCAGTAAAACTCAGACAAAGGCTCCAATATGGGATGTAGACTTTCTTACCAATTGGCTGATAACTAACTTACCTGACCAAAATAATTTATTTGAATGTTCCGCTCGTGCAGCAGTAATTTTGTTATTATGTTCAGGTCGTCGCGTACACGATCTCACTTTATTGGACATCGAAACTAATAATTGTTTGATTTCAGATGATTCAATAATTTTTTGGCCTAAATTTGGATCCAAAACAGATAACGCGTATAACAGGCAATCGGGATGGCATCTTCGTAAAAATACAGAATGTCAAGCCTTGGACCCCATCTTTTGGATACGGAGAGTCATAGAGTTATCTCAGCCGAGACGTTTTATCTGCAAAAAGACAAGTTTATTTTTAACAGTATGTGGCCAACCAAAGGAAGCTTCACGCACAAATATTGCCAATTGGATTAGAAAACTTTTACTTCAAGCAGGTATCAAGGCTAGTCCAGGTAGCGTTCGACCTGCAGTTGCTTCCAAGAATTGGATACAAAGTTGTTCTCTAGATGATATTCTGGCTAGAGGTAACTGGAGATCGGAAAATACCTTTCTAAAATATTATTGCAGAGAAATTCAAAAAGCACCTTTACCTTCGAGCACGTCGGTTGTATCTCAGCTATTTACTCCGATTACTGAGTGATGTTTAATTGTTAGTTGAATGTTTATTATTTGTAAACGTTAAATTATTAATGGATGGAGTTATTATTGTCATATTATAGTTAAATTAAGGGAAATTAAATGATATCTTCGTAGTTTGTTATCATAATTATCATTTTTATGCACAAATGATTAAATATATTTTGTTTGAAATAAAAAGTTTTTATTTATTACTCACTTCTTGCATTTTTATTGCATAACTTAAGCTTCTCATTACCTCCGAAAAAATATTGTAATAGATATAATTCTGAAATACTTTTAATTTTTTCACTTTCACATTGGCGTTTGCTGTACACCAGGCGATAACAGACAAATCTCAAATAGTTTATTTAGGCTTCAAATAACGGTTCAAAGCTTAATATATGCGTTTTACTTACCATTAAAACGCATATATTAATGTAAAACGTTCTCTAAAAGTATTATAATGCTTACCATAAACAGTAACAGTAATAAGGCGACCAACAGGTAAAAAATACTAGAACTATAGTGACAGTCATCTTGAGGGTCCTCGCCCGGGCCCTCCCGAGAATGCCCACCCCACTGCGCCGCATGTTGTCTGAAAATAAATGTTTAGTACCATTAGGGTTTTTTATTAACTCGCTTCGATTTAGGAGATTATTTTTTGGCTTTGAAAACTTGACGGATTTTCTCATTTGTGACCAGATTCGTATAAAACAAACCATAAACTTAATGCAATGCATTTATGAAGATCGTATTCGATTATATTGTTTTTCGGAATATACTGACAGAGTGATAAAATAGTAATTAAAAAATAAAACAATTAGTTTCTGTAAAACAGAAGCATACCTTGCTGTTGGTCACGGTTGGTAGTGACCGTGTCCGCGAATCAAGGGACTCCGAGTTTGATTCCCGGCAGGAGTAGATATTTATGTAGCAGATAGATCTATGTTTATTGTTGGGCCGAGATTGTCAGTAACGGGTTATTTAGATGCCCACTAGATATGTCCATAACAAGAGTATATTAGCGTTTAATATTATGTAATTTAATTTCAGTTCATAAAATAAAATTATTCGTCATATTTTTTGTTGTCTTTTAAATATATTTTTGTATTTGAAATATATTTGAAGCGGTGTTTTTCGACAATAACGAGAAATTAATCTATCTAGCATCAAAATGAAATTCCGAGTTAAATACAGTGTTAAAATCTTGTGATTGCCAATTATTATTGTACTCTGCCTCGATGGGACGCGAATTGACTTGGTAAAACAAGGTCCTTGAGACGGTTAGGTATTTTAAGACTTTTCTATGACACGCAGAATTAGTGACGGTTCAATGACCTAACGAGTTTCAATATAACCCTATAAATATCATTTAATACATATATTTACATTTTTGCGGGTTTGCCTGCTGAATATTCCTTGTAATTACCTAATGCGCAGGTAGGATATTTGTGACCGAATTCCAACCCTTATTCCCGGCGAATACTAACCGCATGTATGAAAGCCAGCCTTACGCACGAATATTACGGCATTCGGCGAATTCAAAACCAATTTGGCCGTCGATAATCATGACGTGCTTTGTATAACGAAGACTGCTATATTTTATGTTATAGGTAGGTGTAAGAAATACTCTAAAAAAAACTTGTAAGAAATACTCTAACACGCACATATTCTATTAATCAGAGGGG
>DWJQ01002134.1:0-10009 GCA_018248915.1 Hesperia meskei straton | reverse complement strand
AGTCACTTAAACACTTAATAGTATTTTTCGTCTTAGTTTTATAAATAGCTACATCACAACCCTACTTGCTAACAAACTATAGCACCAGAGCAAAACAAGATCTTAGGCACAATAGTGTCTCAATTTTTCAATTTGTTTATCGAAAATACAAAAATATGTATTGAACACACACATCTTATAAAATAGGAATGAAAACCGCGGACAATTTACTGCAACATCATAATTTAAAACAACTGTTAAGAAGCTGTGGCAACAATACGATTTACATCTTATTGGAGAATAAAGTCTCTTCCCATATCGTATGTAATGTACCTACATACAATACCTGACTACTGCCGCACTGAGTATACATTTATAATAAATATCAGTGTATAAGCAATTCATAGGTTTGACTAGCTAGTTACATTTACTATTTATGTACTTTAATGCTTACTGTATTTAAATGCTTTACGCATTACGTCTTAATTAATAATTTAGAAGTGGGATAATGTTTGTAGATATTTTTATACAAATTATAATTTTTAGTCTAGTAGTCTGACTTTTTATAATTTATTTGTGTAGAATCGTAATTATTTAGGGTACCTACCACAATATAATGTACTCTAGGAAATACCAAATTTCATTTAATGAACTAATACCGGTTGTTATGCAAGAATGAGGAATTAAAGAAAAATGTATCAACATTCAACATAATAATCCGATATCAAAAGTAATAAAACCTTGTAGTCGCCAACAGAAATGGCCACTCAAATCCCCATAGCCAAGAAACGCAATATAATCACATTGATTTACATAAAACAACCATCAGCGACAATTTGTCTAATGCTTCCGAAATAAAGTTAGCGGGTAAATATGGCGAAAATAAATATATTTCCCAGATAATGGCTGCCCTAAATGGCGGGCACAATGGCCGGCGATGCTAGTGCACAGAGGGAGACAACACTGTCCGCATGCGGACGGATCGTCTCGTTGCTAATAACAACTGCCTCCACATTTATCGTCATTTTTATCGAACATTATAGGCTAAGTAAAGCTCAATTCTGCTTAATATAGTATACGATGAAATTAAACACCTGTGTATGTGGTCACGCAATGATTTGAGAAATAATTTTTGACCCAAATTATTCATCGTTAACACAATACAACGTAACTCAACGTGAACAGTGAACATTATAAGTGACACGAAATCAGTGACTACTTCTGGTATACTCTCCTCATTATTGAGGAGGTCTAGAACATAATACTCCATTACGCTGCTAAAGTGATGGTAAAAAAAATGTACTGAATTCGTAGCAAATTTTGAGAATGCATCACTCTAACTTTTATTTTCCTGTTGACAAACGTTGCCCACTCTTTTTATAACCAGGACAATATCCTGCGTTACACAAATTCGTTGACGCTCTGGCACTCGAGCACAATGAATTGTGCGTAGGAAAGTATTACCGACGCGTCAAATGAGTCGGAACGCGCGAAGTGGCGTACATCATTTAGTTTTGTTTATATGTTTACGGTTTGCGCAGCTTAGGGGGTCAACAATGGGGTGATTTAATAACAAGAGGGGGTCGTTTCGTACCAAACGTCAATGAATTGTGATTTATCTGAGAAGGAAGTCGCGGATTCCTTAGTTATGGGAAATATTAAGCTTAATGTCACTTGTGAGAGTTTGTTACAGAATTAAATATCTTATGTTTGGGCGCCAGAGGCCAGTTAGATTGAGATTTATATGTTGCCTTAGCTTAGTGGCGTGTTAATCAGAGCTCAATAGAGGATTTGGGAAGCAATATTATTTGCGTATTAGAAATTAATTATCCCCTGATTTGGTTTAGGAAAATTTGCATAGAAAATTGATTTAACCATTATAATAAAACTATAACTTATCGATGTCTTTATGTAAGAGATTTTATAATTAGCCGACCAACGAGAAGATGGAAGATGAGCTAGATGGAAGTCATTTGCCTTAGCAACGGTCACCAAGTGGTGATTAAGGCAAATGACACACCAAAGGTAACCAGTACGATGTACCAGTGCGTTGCTGGGTGTAAGTTAATTTATGAAAATTTCTGCTCTCCACTAGACAGCACCGAGTCACTAAAATAATTGGTGAATTTGTCCCTTTTACAACCGTCAATTAAAAAAGAAAACATTAACGCCTCACAGTAAACAGAATGCAATATTACACCCTCCCGGCCTCCCGCCGTCCTCACGAACAAACAGACAAACACGATTAAACAGGAGTTACTGGCAGATGTGGCGAACAAACACACGGGCCGTTTGAATCAACGTTAATTCACCGATTATGATTCTATCAACAAATGTTTTCAATTAGCCCACTGCGATATCGCGCCCTCATCTATTTTTTATTGAACGCCCCGCTTGAGTTCTTGCGTAGCATTCCATTTTGGTTGAACGATGAAATCTATTAATAAAATTTTATGTACGTTTTGTTTTTTCTAAGTCTTATTACGGACCAATAGATCTTTTTAGTTACCTGCACTTTTCGGATATTGACTGTTAAAGAAAGTTGTTAAATATTTAGTCCATACTGTAACACATTAATTTTATAATTTGTTGAAGCTTTTGTTTGTTTGTTTAATTGAATGAACTCACTTTAGGAACTATTGGTGCAATTAGAAAAAATACTTTTTGTGTTGTAGGTGTAGTCCATAATATATATCAAGGAAGACTTAAGGCTAAGTAAAATCACGTTTCAACTTGTTGGGGTTGAGCTACTATGAAACATGTTGCAAAAACTGAATAATATTAAGGTTTTCCGTAGTGCAGCGCGGGCGTTCACTAGTAAATAAATAAATATAATGAAGAAGGCACTCAAATATTTTACATGACTCGATGAACAAAATAAAATGTAGATAATATTTGGGTGTGACAGTATGTATGACCACTTCATGTTACCCGTCAGCTCGTTTATCGTACTATTGACATAAAACATGAAAATAACAAACATTCCGTTCGTTCAGTTTCCATTCGGAGCGAATATTTTACATTTGTCGTTCGCTGCCATTTCGCACGTGTAAAATGTATGCGAGTGTACTTGCAAAAGCTTTTCATTACAATGTTTTGAACGCGAGCGTACATACAAGTAACTGCGGCCTCGGAGTTCAGATCAAAAGCCATTTGGAAGCTGAACGTTACATTTTTGTGCTGAAAAATGTTTGACGAAGTTTGTTATAAAAGAAAATCGTTAAGGAAACTTCATACAACTAGAAAATATTTTAATAGTTATTAGCGTTTCAGGAACACATGCATCTATACGCACTAGTTAGATTGCTCCTGTTTTATTAAACTAACTGAACACTCTTTTACATGGCACCAGGTTTTCAGGAACTCACACTGGCTTCTATTATCTTCAGTAGGTCACACTAGAGCCGTGTGACGATGTTAGAATTATAATATTTCGCTTCTGTTAATTTGAAGCGCTTGTACCTGAGAAATGTTCAGTTTTCTCCACATAGATCTATATGAATATTACCTATACCGCAATGTTATTCATGAATCCACAACCCTTTTTGCATTATGCAAACTGACGAATTAACACATTATCAGTAATTAAAGAAGTTGCTTGAGGCACGAAAAATAATAAATATAAAAGTAATTCTTAAAGGTCTGGGCATGTCTGTCTGGAATAAGGTCTAAATCCTTACTAATATTATAAATGTGAAAGTGTGTTGTTTGTGACTTTTTCACGTCGCAACATGGCTATTATATGGTATGGTTTATGTGTGTGGGGATAGCTAGGAGGCTGGAGAGTGGCGTAGGCTACTTTTTACCGCGGAAGAACATCTCATTCCCATGGGAAGATCAATGTTTCGTTAGTTGCTAGATATTTACTTAGTTCCGGATGTTGTTAATAGATGGCGTGTGTAAAATTCATTTGCAAGTTCTGAATTACGCTATCAAATACAAAATTTATTTTACTTAAGTCATAGGCAAATGTTATAGGCTACTTTTTAGCAGATATTCCTACGGGAGCGGGACCTACGCGGCTGTTACCTACGTGTCCCGAAGCGAAGCGCGGGCGGTCGTTACATAATATTTTTAATGATTGAATGATATGTATCTATAAATGATATGTGTGTCTTTGACTTTAAACTAAAGTTTAGTTCAGGTCGGTCAGACAATAAGTTAGCAATCGCTTTACATATTAAAAAATATAATTTACCGTACACGTTCCAAATACGGATAGGTACACCACCACCTCAAACCCATGCACAAGGCTTTAAAGAAATGAATCAACAAAAGACTTATTCGTGGCATAAATCCAGAATACGAAAAATCCAGTACAAAGAGTACAAAATATCATAGACTTCTAGTCGTTTCCTTTATATCATCGCACGTCCTATTTTCCGCATACAACTTTTGGCCCATTTGCGACACGTTTGAATATACAGAGATATCACCCCGACAGCTTTACCGTGCCAGACTACGACTTGCATGCGTCCTTAACTCTCAGAGATAGAGCTCGGTTTCGAATCTAAACGGTTCATCTAACAGAAGTTGTATTTTGGCAAAACCATACATGGAAAAAGCTGGATTCTCGGTGCGATTCATCCATCATTCATTCTTCGTGTGCGGTGTGAAAGACGCCTGTGACGATTATGACGTTCGCTTCAGTGTGACAACGAGTGTGTATGCTGCAGATATCGTTCTTAGTCGGACGTAATAAATCCTACATTTCTATGCTTAAACGCGCTTCTCGCTTTGCAGAACTTTAGACGCTTTTGTGCAGGACATAGGAACTAGAACATCGTATAAATTTCATTTCACAAGCAGAAAGCAACCTTATCAGAACGCATTAATAGCTACAATACGCCGTAAACGTCACGCTACATAAGACACAGAGAGCTACGTATGAGCATGTAACTAAGCTGTGGATAATACTTGCCAGTTATTCGACAGAATTGCATCTGAATGTTACGTGCATTCTTAATTCTACTCTATTCCTTCGTGGAAAGACTGAAAATCCTTTGAGTATCGCTCAGAATCCATCTGCGAGGACATTGTCTAGGCATTGTTTAAGTCTTGCAGAGATGTTTAGATGAATACATTGGGATAGATGACGCGGATCGTGTCAGCTTGTGGAACAAGCGGCGTTTTGTTCGCGAGAGGTCTATCACAGCACAACGAGGATGTTGAATGCACGATTTGACAACAGAAGGCTCGTGTTTAAGTGCTCTAATTATGATGTTACGCAAAACGTAATGGTTTTAGGGAACTGCAACCTAAAACACTGCTCAAACTCAACGCTACAAATGCCTTACTTGTATTTTGTTGGCTAGAGACATAATTATAAAGAAGACTTGTTAAACGTGGATTGCAACTGTAGGCGCACGTTATCATATCGAAATTTTCAAATAAAACACAGAATAATGTCTTATTACTTTATTTGATTGATTATTGTTACTGTCCCAATGCTGAGCACGGGTGTCTTCTCAGAATAAGAAGGTCATAATAAGGAAGGCCATAATCCACCACGCTGGCCAAGTGTAGATTGGCGGACTTCACACACTCCGGCATGCGTGCCATGCGTGCCCTGGAATTCAAACCCGGACCCTCAAGAGTACGAGACCAAATTCTTAAACGTTAGGCTATCATCCACTACAGAAGTCGTATACTTGGAGGTCAAATAATCAAACCTGATATAATTAAAGAGATGGACCCCGGAAACATACTACGGTTTATTAAGACTGTAGGCCTGGCGGACCAGATCTAAAGATCAGAGATGGTCGCAGTGGCCTCGTAGGGATACTTGTTCCCTATGCCCAGACACCTGAATAATAATAATAATAATAGGCTATCATCACCTTTATTTACATCTAAAAACATCTTAACCTGAAATGACCCTACACACATCTAAGAAGCTTGGTCGCGGATTACGTAACTTGTTACCCTCATGTAATTGTTATGAAAACCTAGTAAAGGATGTGAATTTGCGTTTATAATACTTTATTCGTCTTTACCTTTATATTTCCTTTGCCACAGATTTATCGCACCCGAATAAGAATGTAAGTAGGTATACTCGTATTTGTTATTCCTATAATAAATCAATTCCTATTGAACTCCATCGCGAATAATAAATAAAATAAATAAGATCAAATAACTTCAATTACTACTCTAATTTGCGTCTCAATAATTGGAATTTATTAAGGGGAGTTCAATTGTATAAATATCAATTTAAGATTACAATCGGAGAGGTTTCTTGTGGAAAACAAAATAGGTAGGTAGGTACTTTATTTTGTGACTCACTACATTTTTGACAGTTAAAATGCTTGAATCAAATCCAGTCGTTGATTAGTAATGAAATTTGTAAACGCTACGTATAGTTTTTGAAGTTCTTAAGACCCTGTCAATTGTTCAACTAAGTCTGAAGCCGAAAGCCGGAACCGAAGCATGAGCAATAATGAACCTATACGATTATAAGGTGTATAATAAATAGTTAATTAAACCACCCTTCACTGGAAGTTCACTAGCAGGGATTCAGATAGCATTAATTGCTAATTTCAGCTTACTTTCAAGTAATCGAATCAAAGAGGGAATTGCGTGAAGGTATCAGCAACAATAGTATACATAGGTATCTCAATGTACGAATTCTTTACATTGTTTTCATTCAATTAACTGAGTAGGTTAATTAAAATAAACATGATCTGCAGGTTCATTTATTAAGGTAGGTACGGTTTTCTCTCGCTATCTAGAGATCTATTTCCCTTCGTTGAATCGTCCGTCAAATATTTTAAAGTCTTCCTGTCGCAATTTCTGAGAGACAAGAGTATTGAGAAACCCCACGCGTTATTAAGTTTCAAACGCACTACTTACCACCAGATGGCCAGCCATCCTACCACATCACTTTTCCTATGCCAGGTTTTACATAAAAATGTGCACAATACACGATGAATTAGTCATTATTAAGTACATAATATTTATTGCTTGTGTAAACAACATGAGTTCGATTTAAATACTTAAATAATACTTTTAGGTAACTGTTTAGTTATCTGTTATTGATAACTTTGCTTATAAAGTTCTAATGAAAACTTTTAAAGATAGATTTTCATGAATACCCACCTCCAGAGAGCAGTGTCCATCAAGCAGCATAATTCCACAGCGTGTCACCAGTGAATTATTAAACGGTTACCGATCGCAAGCACAAAAATAGTGTCTCTGCACAAACAGACACCCTTTCAGCGTAATTCAATCAATTACGAGATCCCACCATCAATCTGCGGGAGCGCCGTCATCGCTCCGACATTATTTCTGCTCAAACTTCCGACATTTTCTCCACTTACCTCTCTGCCCCGGCTTTCGACGTCTTCGATTGCAAATTTTTACTGGTAAAATTCATATTTTTTTGTAATTGATTCTTATTAATTGTTGGGTAACGTTAATGGACAGCGGTGTAGTTACGGAAAGGAGCTACATGTGTATTTTATCATTTATACAATGACTTGATTTCACAAAGTAAATACCTAGTTTAATAGGTTTTCTGTTATGCTAGATTGAGTTTAATTTATAATTTTAATGTGACCGAAAAATAAATATTTTTTGTTTTGTTTCGTTACAAACCCAAATAGGTATAGGAATATGTCATCCGTAATGTAATAGACATAAAGATAAAATAAAAACAAAATCATGAATAATTTCAATTTTTAAACACATAACTAGTAAATATACGGACAGAATTGTGAAAATTGTATGTAAGCGGACTAGATTCCACCGAGTCATTCAACGATCGTATTCTTCGGAAATGACAGAGTTCGTATGGAAAATATTTTGTTCCCTCCGGAAGACCCCGATTTCAACGCAGATTGCATTATTTAAACACAATAGCTCTGAAGGGATATCAGATAATGGATCGCGATCTTACTGTCTAAGTGGTAAATGAGTTTCAACTGATATGTTCATTTGAAGCAAGTTGATGTTCTCCTTCACTTCCTTTGATACAAAACTCGCTATTGAGTAGTTAAGGATCTCGTAATCCATTGCTATGACTTTAGTGATTTTATCCGTCATTAGACATAATATATTTACTTGATACTTTCATATAACAGAATCAATTAAATTTTTACTTAAAGGCTTTATAAATTTCCTGCAGTTTCCATAAAAAAATATTAAATAATAATTAATTTAATATATTAAAGTTGCAAATTATGCCTGCACTAATCATATATAAAAAAATATTTTTATTTTACACCTAACGAGATAATTAAAAAAATTAACACCTCCTTAATTTTATTGAACACCTCGTTTTATTACCTGAGATTTAAAAACTAGTCAACTTATGCCATGCCCATGCTTTATCTGTTCAACAAGAGCTCATCTCCCAATCCAATCAGCAAGGACACGAGTGATAATTAAAATAATCACATTAAAATTTTCTCTAGTCAGGACTAGAAATTTATTATGCTCTCATTTCTAAATAGCATCCCAATAATTATCACTATTCAAAATTCCATTCATTCTATCTATTATCTCGACTACACATTCAATTCAACAAAGTCGTCTATTGAACACCAAAGGGATAATGGTATGAAATCCTCGCAACCTCACTCGGGACATAATGTAGATCCTGGTAGGCTTTCACCATCATTTGCTGATTCACCACTGCAAAAGGTCTGGGAGAAATGCTCTCAATAGATGGCAGAGGCCTCAAGTCCAGGCTCGGTAGTTGCTCCTCCTTAGGCCTCACTGCTGGCACAAAGGAAGTCTGCGAAATCGGTGGCACCGTGTAGCTTATC
This sequence comes from Hesperia meskei straton, assembly GCA_018248915.1. NCBI lineage: Eukaryota > Metazoa > Arthropoda > Insecta > Lepidoptera > Hesperiidae > Hesperia > Hesperia meskei. Next base: position 1,265 of record DWJQ01002134.1, on the reverse strand, counting down.
ATGTTATTGTACATGAACTGATGTTCCGAGTAGTTCGCAGGTATTTGATAAGTCGAGTCCGGTCGCGGCTCTATCTCAACAAAAGTATCTCGCGTGGTATATAACGCAGGATTGGAGAACGCGACGGAATCCAAACGGTTCTTCCGACGAGGTCGATATTTGTAATCTGGGTAGTCGTTCATGTGTTTCAGCCGCAAGCGTTTCGCTTCGTCAATGAAAGGACGTTTCTCCGTCTCGTTCAAGCTCTTCCATTCGATGCCGAGGCGTTTGGATATTTCCGAGTTGTGTAACTTTGGATTCATCGTGGAGATCTTCTTCCGCTGTAGACGCGACCACACCATGAACGCGTTCATCGGTCTCTTGATGTGGTATGGGTTGGAATTTCTTGGCAACCTGGGCACCGGTTTTGTCGGAGAGGACTCAATTGGATACGCCATTGACCTAGTTTCTGATCGCGTTTAAAATTGGAACACACGTCTTTCTATTATTTCGACATGGTAGCTTTTGATCAGATCCGAAGGTTACATAACTTTTCTTATTACGCGTCTTCTAATGATATTAGCAGCATCTTTGACTTTTAATGGTAAGAAAAAGAATAAATAACTGTGTAACCGAGATAATCGGCTTGTAATTCACATCTATTTGGAGGATGACACTGCTAGGCCCACGACCAGGCAAGCACTGATGACCGGTTTCGAATCTGACTAAACCTGAACGCTGTCATTAGACCAACAATGGTCCGGCCACAATAGCAATGACAATTTTCCATGTATTATCTGCCGTTGAATAAAGAGCGGCGACAATGCATTGATTGCTCACAAATTGTCAAATGATACTGGTGTATGTTTTGTCCGAGGCGCGCCTGCGCAGTGCTCTATTAAAAAGATTTTGTAGTCCATAAAGGTGAAGCTACGTTGCTAACTGCAGGTGCAAAGTTCGATCGTCTGGGAGCTAAGCAAAAGTTTTGTAGTAGAACATAAGAGCATAAAATCAAACTACTGAAATTCAGTTTTAAATGGTCTAATAGAAAGATATTTTTTGTATTTTTGGAGTAGGTACATAATAATGTGCTTCACTCCATTTCATATTGGTCTAAGTCTGAAAGTCTTAATAATCTAAGTTCATTTCTTAGCACTTCTATGATCTCAGTTGATCGAGTACTTAACTTAAACTTTAATTTGCTTTTGCAGGTGGTAGGGCCTAGAGCTCACCCGGGGAAGTACCCCCGCCCGCCACGGTACTTAGTACCATTCCTACCGTGTAAT
>DWJQ01002133.1:0-10011 GCA_018248915.1 Hesperia meskei straton | reverse complement strand
TCTAGTTCTAGGTCGGTCACAGTTGTTATGGGCGGCAGGGGAAGGGTGGTACTGCATGCTCGTTTGCTATCTTAATTTCCATAAAAAAAAACTATTAAAAGAGATTAAATCTTTCTTTAAACTAATACCACATCCAAACCAGTCCTTCTTACCTTCAACAGTAAAGTCGTCTATCAGATTCGTGAACTTAATGCATGCAAATAGTCTGTGACTACCGTAATCTTTAACTATCAGTAGGTAATTACCTTAATGCACCTGATTACTAATGTTCTTTTAATGTGCTTTTAAAATAAATTCTTCGATCTATATCAATTTTATTAGTTTCAAAGTAAATATGACCCATAATTCCTCGTATTCTCGGTATTGATTTAGTACCTATACCTTGTGAGGTCATCCAGGGAATCCTAGGAGAAATCTTGGTTTCGTAAATTGCTTTAAATCAAGCATCGAATTAATGGGTCATTATTAAATTCTGCCGTGATACTGTTGTTCTTGATGATGGTAAATGGACATCAATAGAACACACGTCAACGAGGCGTTGTCGCCGTTGTCGGTCAGGAAAGGGGAAACAAGAAAGAATAAAGCGGCTGTCAAGGTCGCAGCCGGAATCCGACAAGTCCTTTGGCAGCGTTTAGAAGCCGTTGAGTGTACAAAGTACAACTAACCCTTGCACCAATGTCAACATACTGAACATGCTGGACTCTAAAATCTGACTTTTCTATGCCTGAAGATTGCTGGCCTAATGGCTGTTGCGTAGCGATATTAAAATATTCATAGAATTTTCGCCCGTAGCGATAGACTAATCCAACTTTTGACCGCCCACGACGATAAAATAAAATATGAATTTTTTTACTGGATCAAATAACACACGGAAATTTTCAGCGTTCGAGAAAAAGCAAATATAAATTTCATACCTACACCAAGTAAATCCAGAACGGACTAGTCGCAGCCAGTTTTATCAGATTCTGCTTAGATAGCTTTTATCGACAAAGTTAATGTAGACATGTCGTTAGATTCGCAATCTAGCTTCCCAACTTTTATACGGTGGAATTACAGCGAAATAAAATCAGGAACAGGTATCAAAAATTTATAAGGGGTGAGGATAAAATTGTTCCAGTTCGTACCATGTTGAGCACAATAAAAGGAGATGTAATATTTTGCCAAGTTCTAACTTGTTATGATCAGGTGGAACGAGATATATGAAACGGTGGCGATTGTGTAAACTTTTGAAATCGCAGTAGCGCTCACAGACCAGCTTGGTGCAAAGTTTACACAAATAATAATTCGTTTCGATAGATTTAAATTATATGAAATCACAAGGATGCGACTTTGGGAGAGTGATACATACCACGAACCGACCTTCGCGTGGCCTCGCCTCCTATGGTATACAGTTATACACAATGATGTTTGGGTATACATTTTTATTGCTTACACCCAGTGATGTTATATGTACCATATTTGGAATCCTTGCTTGGCCACATACAAAATTAACTTTCACGTGTACGATGTCTGCCTCTTACAGTCTTATTGTTAGGTGGCTTCAGCCCATCGATGGTCCACTAAAGGGTATGCGTCTTTCCATCACTGAGAAGGATTAGAGTCCCTAGATCCTAGATTAGAGCAAACGGGGAGTAACCTAGTTATATATAAGGCATTAAGATTTTATAAAAACTAAACTATATTTCATAAAATCTTAACGCTACTGTTACAGCTTCTTAATTCGCCAACTACGCTAGCATTTAGCGATCCTTTTAAACTTCACTTGGCTTCTTTTTGCAGTTGTGAAACTTTCCTTCCTGTAACATTTTACCGTGGAACGTTTCGACGCGACGATCGCATCGAGTTAATAAGTTCGCGTTTCGATGGCTCTTGCGTTTTAAACTTTTAGGATATGAGATAACAAGGTAACAAAGAGACATCGATTCGGCTAAGTCCACTTTAAGGTCTTATATAAATATATTGGTTCTCCCGTAATTTCGTGTCTCGGCTAAAAATCTAAAGGGTGTTTTTAATAATTTAGTATGTAAATTCGGTTCTCTTTTTTGACGATAATGGTAATATAAAGTTAATGACATTATTTTTATTTCTGATGTCCGTAGACAACGATAGCTACCATTAGGTAGGTTGGCCGACTATTTGTTGACCAGTTATAGATATAAACGTTTGAGATGTATCAATTACTATAATAATATATTAATTATATTACTTCTATTAGCTTTTGTGATACGAATTACCTTGTAATCTTACGGATTAATATCAATCAATCCTCACAATTATCTACAATCTTCGTATCTATAACTAGCTTTAACCTGTTTTAAGTTCCTTGTCATCTAGAAAAATATAGGTACCTACTGAGTCTCGAATACAGTCCGTAATGCTAGATAAATTTAGCTGACATTTTGTAAATCTTCTGTGTTTAATTTACATGTTACAATCAGATTAAATAATTCCGGATTACATATCTAATAAATACGAGCATGTAAGTTGAATCGACAATACAATTTAATTACATATTTAGAATCATTCATGTTTTTTTTATATAAATAACGAAGGGGTGAAAGTATGTTTGAAAATCAGTAGGTATATAAGTTCTTCCACGCGGGCTAAGGTGCGGGGAAAACCTTGTGATCTATAAAGTCAGCCCTTATATCGTTGCATCCTGGATGGAAGAGGAAATTAATCTAACCGTTACTTGACAATAATGAACGATATCAACTGCGAGTTTATTTTTCAGTTCAATTAACAAAAAATTCAACAATGTTATAAATAAGATAGAACTGTAAAAATACTAAAAATAAATATTGTCGTTGGTCGGAAGTAATAAATTTTATTCGGAAATAAAAAATTTTCCTCGACATACTAAAGCCCCTCACCCTAGCTGCGTCTTTGTCAACTTAATTTTCATGATTTCCCCGTATTTTAAGTCCGCGCTATTGAATCCATTTGAAGGATTTCTTTTATGTTTTGCCATTTAAAAGTTATAAAGCAGAAAAAAAGAAATATAAAACCATTGACAGTGGGCTGTATTCAAAATTCCAGCGAAGAATTGTGTTTCATTAACTTATTTAAATTTCCACACACTATTTTCGTTTTTAAGCGACTTCAAAGAGCGGAGGAGGTTCAAAATTCGTCTGTATGTTTTTTTTATTATGGGTGTTACCTCGTAATTTTGCACACCCAGTGCAAGATTAATCTTTTTTTTTAAACTTGTGCTTCTCGTCTGATCCAGTTTATTTGGAGCGCCCAACAGACGGGTAGTTTTTGAGTTATCTCTAGTTATCGATTTCGAAGTCAGTTATTCTTCTTTATAAAATATATCTTATCATAGTTTCTGAGGAAGATCTGAGTCGATTTTCAATTAATCTCCACTAGCTAAATTAAATACTAGAATTGTTTACCACTACCAATCCGTGAGATGTTCTACAAATGCGTTCTAGTAATCCCGATGCCAGCCGATGCACAAGTTCTCTGTAAATTACTCGGCTCACTAGCTCCGTTCTCACCTACACTCGGCCTTTATATTTTTTCGGCGCACCTAAATTACCCTCCAACCTAATAGTTTTCACCTATTACCGTGAGCCGGCCGAATTTATCGCTTTCCACTGTTGATTTATCCGCGAGCCGACCGGATTAAGTACCGCTAACTTGGCGATAGTTAAGTCTGCTATCTCTGATGTTTCAGAGCGAAAGCTCTTTCCTTTTATCTAAATTGGTACGCTACCAATAAAGATCCAACGGCGTCTGTCGTAAACCATTCGCCCCATACGCTTCATTATGGGGCAAAGTTTTAGATATGATGGTACCGTTTTATTGTCCACCGATGTCGCGAGATCCCTATCGATAATGAGATTTGGTGAGCCACTATCGGACACAGCTGACAGACTGAAATATTGGACAAGTTGTTAACTATGTATCCTAAATAAACCTAACGCACTCGGTCTCGTTCATGTAAGATAACGTTTAAGTTTAATAATTTACGGGCAAGCATGACGGATAAGTGCCTAATGAAAAAAGTATCAGTGTAGAGTAGTGCAAGATAATTTCTCTTAAAAATTATACTGTAGACATAATATTTAAATTTGAAAAGTTTAATAAGTTTACGGACTACAACGTAAATTACAAACTCCCTTAAAAGCATTAGGTACAGTAGAACTAGCAATAAATAATTTAACAATCCATTATGATTTACGTGATTATGCTCAGAGTTAATGTGACTTTAGTTGGTGGACTATCGCATTCGTAAATTACGGACAAAACTTCACCATCAAAGGCTTACTCGGAGAACATTACTATTCCTTTCCAACAATAAAGAAGAGGTTAAAGTGCGACAGAGACAAATAAATCTTCTAATTGAATTTGTCATAAAAATTGAAAGTTCGCTCCCAGGGCCGCACTTCACAAACTACTTTTAATCCATTCTCTGAAGGGAACTTCTAATTTATTGTGAGTGCTAAGTTTGGTCCGACTATTCTAGATATAATAGAAGTTTACCCTTGTTTCACCTACGCTGATGTAATCGTTTTATCTCAGATGAAATCTATTGGTTTGTAGCTGAATTGTGAAATTCTTTTGCAGAACGGATATTTTACGGATTGTTTAATTTTGTAACTGTAGTGCAACTAAACATCTTTATCTTTATATTACGTATATCATTATCGTGTAGAAGACCAATTTAATGTTTATCCTGTATTTGGTTATTAATTTATCTATATTTGCAGCACCTTGGTGCAAGGTCGTAGATACTAATTAATCTAATTATAGTTTGAATCACCCAACCATTCGAGAAGTTATTGCTTTAGTAGTAAAATGGTAATCGCTCATGGATATTAGAAATACAAAAGGCCTGGTAACGCGTTCCTGGCCAGGAAAGAAAAATGGAAAGAGAAAAACTAAGGGACTTTATCTCAAGCAATGGTTACCTTTAGGTGGGTTCATGGTTCCAGTACCAAAGAAGTGGATATTTTAATGATCAATTTAAATTTCTGTATTTTGCCTGTGCATCTACGACACAGAGAATTCCATTGTGGGGCTATGAATGTGTATCGTTATTTATTTAAAACTAGCTAGATAGGTAGTATAGTGCCTACTCGTAGTATCACATAAAATGAACCTACAGTACAGAACAGCCCTAAAACTAATATGAGTGTTCGTTACTTATGAAAGGCTGAGAAAATCTTTTGTCCGAGTGGAGGTCAGCAAATTAGCTCGGTAATACGATATTGTTATTGATGTCATAGGCGCGTCAGCGGTTGTAACTTGATGCTATTACTTAACTATCATATCCAGAAAAGTATTGAATACGATAAAATGATTAACAAATACTTGTATAAATTTATTAAATGAGAAATTTGTGTTTTAAGTAGGAAGGTACCTACTGAGTATTTCTAACAACAATATTATTTTACAACTATTCCTAAGAATGTAAGGAAAAATAATGTATTGTTATGTATTTACGTATAATGTGTGTGTTTTTATATTACACTCATGTGTAGGTAGGTAGATACATGGAAATAGCTCAAATAGGGATGTATGATAGAGATATGTAAAGAAATGTGTATAATAGAGATATATGTAAAGAACTCCTTTTAAATTGAGCATTCCAATCGAATTTTAGCAAATCTCAAATCTAAGCACATTGACATTGTCAACCGCTAAGTGCTAATGGATTTTAAAAGCACGACTCTAACCGGCAACACGTAGCAAGAGAAAGTCGGGGATTTCAAAGAATCACTGAGGCAGAACAGACGGACAAAGGGCTTTACATTTTAATCGAAGTACGTTCGTTGCGAGCTGGTAGGATCTTTGGTGAGGACGGCATTCGCTGTTCTTATTATTAACGTTTCATAATTCTCTGAAAGCAGGCAGGTAGATAGGTACTTTGTCTTTATTTACCAAATTTTACATAACAATAATCCTAGTCACTAGGACCTAGTGCATATACACACTCTTAGATAAATCCTAGTGCGAAAATTTAAATTTGTTCTTACAAGCGTACACAAAGTAAATCGTAAAAGACTATTGATAAGAAAATCGTCAATTAACCTTGCCATTGCTAATATAATATGTGATACGCGTCAATCATATTAAAAGTATTTATTTCCATTCCGAGTTTCATGAGGGATTTACGATAACGTATTCGTTAAAATCATTAAAACAGTATTTGCGATTAAATCGCTTTTAATCTCTCGCCCTGAAGTTATAGTGAGCAGCTTTATTTTTTAATTAACCAGTCGTGAATTCTTAAAAACAATGGTCAATTTTAAACAAAATTATTTTAAGTCGGTATTAAATGATCTTATGCTTTCTACTTACTACTTCACGTGATGTCTCCCATCAAGATATTACGGATTTCTGGCTTTATCATAAAACTATGTCAATCTAAGTTTTAAGGTTATCACTTTCGCCTTCGCCATTCTTCGTTTTACCTTAACGTTAGGGTTGCTCACAGCCCAACAAAAGCTTATACCTAAATACTTTAAAATAATTTATACCTACTTATCGTATATGAATTATTATATACGCACATTAAAAAATAAAGTCCTCCGTTGTGTTTGTCTATTTGTCATAAATTTAAAAACCACTAAGCAGATTTTCATGCGATATTCACCAGACATGTGATTCACTAGCAAACTTTAGGTGGCTAATTTATAGACGTTTGAGGTAAATTGGTTCAGAAATGACGATAATATTGTTGAAAGTGTAGGAAAAAATCAAGCCACTGAGTGTTTAATCATAAATTAAAATACAATTTACACATACAATTTCCCTTATAAACTTCACGTTTCACATTTTATACAGCCAAAACATTTTAACAGACAATAAATAAACTATAATTGAACGAAGAAAAAGCTAAATTTTAGCTTTATAAATCGCGTTATAGCTCTCCAACATCAGTGGATTACGAACTCGCAGTGGCGTCAACGCGTCGCGGTGGTTCGATCCCTGCGAAAAAAGTTGCAAGTCGGTTGCCGGCGCCGAAGAACATTCAAATTTATCGATTGTCGCTCATTACACCATCCTTACCCACTCACCAACTTAGCCCTTCGAAATCCCACATTACTTTTTATAGTTTTTATCCTCGAGGCCGTATCTTTTTCCATCGCTGTTATTATTGTCCGTTAAAGTTTAAGTGCTCGGCGGCTAACTTTCGATGTCTTCTTGATTTACGAGGAGCGCTTCCAAGTGTTTTATCGAGCATAAATGTAAGTTTGCTACTTGTTGAGATTGAAGGTCGGGCGCTATGATCGGTTAACGCTACTGGGTACTGGGTCACTGTTTTATTGGAGGATCATCGTCGATTAGACTCTGTTTGTCAAAATCCTGAGTATCTATAATTTTTTTGCCTTCTTATTTTTATCAATGCACGTAGTTTGAACTAAAAGCGTTTTCGACACCTTTGATTGAATAATGGTAATTAATTTAATTATATCATTGTAATTTGTCTTAGAACTCTACAAAACAAATTTAATCTGTAATGATTTAAAGACAACACCACACACACGTTATACCGACAAAAATAAATGAAATACTACAATAGACCTTTATTCGAAATAAAATCCATTGAATTAACCGGTCTATAATTCATTTGTAAATTTGGTGATACACCGCGAAACGTGTTGGAAATGTACGATCGTACCGGTGTCGTTATAGGCGTCCGCCCGGCGCGTCGGCAGGTATCGGCGGCGCCACATGGGCTTCAGCCAGATTAATGGATCATTGCCTCCCTCCCGAATGCGAAACTACTGTTCCACGACATACCTCCTTCATACCGCCTTCATACCTCCTTCCAGCCATGTGTGCACCTCACGTTCAATCTTATCTCGCTCGCTGACAGCATAGTTTAATACTTTTATTGCCGAATATGACTCGGTAATTGTTTGATTTACGTTGCTGTTCGGTTGTGTTTTAATTTTTAATGGGATTTTATTCGATAATAAATAAACGGTGATATGTTTGACTCAGATTTGATTGTATGAAAGGATTTGATATTCATAATGACAATTAGCAGCTATGTGATGTTGTTCTCTGGTGTAGGTCGTATTTTTAAACTACTTACCTATTAAAAAGTTATACTTAACCGAAAAGTAGGTAAGTACTTTTCTACAATGAGTTGAAAGCTGATAGACCTACTTTCTGGTTGCAAATCACGATTTCAGTTAAAACAATAAAGTTATGGAGATCAAGGATTCTATAGGACATTAACGCGCTTACACACCCCATTTGCTCTGAGGTTTGACAAAGGAACGCATTCAAAGTATTCATATTTTATGGCTGTAATAATATTAAACGTGTTTCATTTGCATGTTACAAGCTTTTCTGGGAATAGTTATTCAATAATCGATATTTGTCATACTGGCACAGTACGCTTGTTTTATCCGCGTATTGTTGGGTATTAATATTAAGTCGATTAAGTACCAAAACGTTATAAATAAAACGCTTAGTACAAACGCGTAATAATCCCTTAAGTAGGTAGGTACAAGAGATAATAATAATAATCCCTATTACAAATGCCTTGGATTTTTGCAGGCAATTTCTAAAGTGCCAATAAAAAACTTTATTTTTCTTCCTTTTCTCTAGTATGTTGGTTTAAAAAACATTGGCGATTTCTAGTTTTAGGCAAAGATATCAATTCAGATGGCTCTCTTCTTCTCTTGAATGGTTTTTATTTATTTTTACTTTTCTTAAGGTCACGACTTGCGACCGCTGCGGTTGAATAATGAAGTGTACAGTAACTTAATGTATGGCACCAACTTTGCCTGTTTGAAGCATTTATCCTTTAATTTATCGCGTAGTAGGTATAGCCTCCATAATATAAAATACGAAGCTTTGTCCGACGCTCAGCAAATCGCTTCCTGAAGGAAGTAATGCCGTCACGCTTTTCTGCCTTCTTATTTCGCCATGTGTTATGCTATTTTAGCCGACGATATTACATTTTAAGTATCACTTGTCCATTTAAACACTGAAAACAAACTTTATGATCATGACATAATTTTCATTTGCGGTGGAAAGAACTTCATATTTTATCATTGTATGGGTATAGCTTTGCCTCTGTCCTCTGCTGTCTTCTGCTCATATGGGTACATACATTACGAGCTTACGAGCAACACCAGGTCTCTCCTGTTAGAAATTACCATAAAAAGGTAGATCAAATATCAGTAGGTGTTAATAAAAGTAATAAAGTAAAAGATACTAAACGTTTTTTGTTGTTGCATTTATTTAATCTTATTATGACAAAAATATCAGGGTGAAATATACTGCACAATCTTAAAGGAGTGTATGTGTACCTATAGAATGAATGTGTGAATGAATAAAAATTAAACTGTACAAGTATCCGTTATATTCAGAACTGTGAAGACCGTTTGGAAAAGCAGTTAATGATAATTGTGGCAATCCACGTGCCGCAATATACTAAGTGGATTATTTAACTTATCCTTCTGGCGTTCCCTGAGGCACGGCCACCTCCTAACTGATATATCGAATGATACATCACCCACATTCATTATTTCCAAAACCTATCCGCTTATCGATGAGAAATCGGACGACTTGTACGAACGGTGACATGCATAGACATGGCGTGAGGTAGCCGCCTCCTTGTTTCGGTCTAAACCTGAAAGCGAAATTGAAACTATCGCATCCAGAAGGCCTGTGTAAATCTTTGATGACTGGTAGATTGAACCTCAGGCTTGATTGAGTCAAGCAATGATTACTTACTGGTAGTTGGATGGGTCACCTCCAGTTACAAAATAACTCGGTGATGCGGATGGCTTGTAAACCGTTATTGCCAACTTTTACAAGTAAATACTAGTTATCAGTCGTTGAACTTGATCATAAGTCTTGGGGTGCTTTAAAGTTTGTGTTAGAGTTAGCTTCAATCAATCTGCACTGGCACAACGTGATGAGGTATTTAGGCGTGCGTCAATGCACCCAAAAATCCCTCAAGGTTGCCCAGTAAAGTATTCAGTATTCAGTATTCAGTATTCAGTATTTATTGCAATATATGTGGTACAAGTT
>DWJQ01002132.1:0-10011 GCA_018248915.1 Hesperia meskei straton | reverse complement strand
TATGACGGTAGAAATGGTACTGAGTACCTTGGCGGGCGGTGGTACTACCCCGGGCGAACTCTAGGCTCTACCACCTAAATAGAAAACCTGATAAATGGAATTTTGAATTGAAATAACTAAGCTGTAAGAAAATTTAATGAGGCATAATGAATAGGGTTACTAATTGCATTTAATTAAAACTAATTAATTCCAAAAGTCAAGGTTAGTCTTTAGTGATTTTTTGAAATTATCTTTTTAAAATACTTAGTTTTTGTTTTTGCTGTAATTAAAGCTAAAATATAAAAGACAAAAGTCCTACATAATTATTTCCCACAATTTATAATGCACAATGATGAATAAAGATCATTGTTTACCATCTTATGTCATGCGCTACTGCAATAAATCTCTACTTTTATAAAATGTATTGTATTGCCAATTTTATTGCTCCCTTTAAATTTGAATACATCTGAATTAACTTGAAATTCAATATAGATACAAATAATGCAGAAATTCAAAAAGTTGTGATAGTGGTAGGTATGGAAGTTTAGAATGGACGTGTAAATTAAGTACCTACCCACTTATAGAGAAAAGGTGATTAAAAAGTGTCCATAGTGTTTTGCGTCGCAAAATTGTTTGTGGTGGGGTATTAGTTTGTTAAAGATTAGTTCTTACTAGTTAAACGCCAAAAAGAATCAATATGAAGTACCCAAAGAGGAAATAATTTTCCGGGGAAAACTCATGTAAATTTTAGATTTTATACTAAGACCTATTAAATTAAGGTACCTGTGCCTTACTTAACGCAGATTTATAGCAAAAATCAAGTAAATCAGACTCACACTGTTCTATAAATATGATCATGAGCAGAGCTCCTATCCGCATTCCGTACCATTCTAACCTCACAAAGTGACTTTTCACTTTGACCCTGATAAAATCAATTAGGCCAAAGACTTAACTAAGCTGTTAAAGAGAAAATTAACGGTGTAATCTTGTTCATTAAGGAGTATTAAAAGCGGGGTATTCTCGTACAATATGTATTTTTACGAGCTCCGAGTCCTGGGCGAGGTCTTGCATGTTTGATGACGACAATCTCAGCGACCACGCCACCTGCGTCTCGGGAGCTCCGGAGGGCGAGGAGAAAGCTAACACGATGCAGACGGGAATAAATTATTGCTCAAATAAATGGTTAAGATGTGTTAAGCTCAGTCTCCTAGACTGAGCTTAACTTTTACTTGGCATTTAAACCCGCTACTTACATAGAAATATCGCTGTAAATAAAAAAATACGAACTCATGCCAAGTTATTTTTGGCAAATTTTTTGTCTACTTTTTTAAGTAGATATGTATTGTTTTTATAAGTCAATGTTAGAAAAAAGGAACTTATTATGATCGAGATCGCAACCCAGCCCTGTCTTACTTTACTCCTGGGCTCGGGTCTATCTAACAATGAACAAATATTCAAGCAGTTTAACTTAGAGTACTTTTTTACTAAAAGTACGAAAAATGCGGAGAAAATGTAAAAATTATACATCTAAAACTTTTTAAAACAATGGTTTATTTATGTTGCAACCACGCAACCATGCTGAAATTTCTTAAATCATAAATTGTCAAACTTCTCTGCGAAGTCTGGGGAGGTCATCAACACGACTGAATTACTTAGGTACTTAAAAAGTATGCTGCGGCGTTGTTTAGGTACATAACGGACATTATTTACAAAGTGAACTTTTTTTCTAATTCTATTAAGGCTAGTGAAAGGAAAGTGAATTTAATCGATTTATCTATTTACGCGGAAATCGCGGTCCCGTCGAAGTCTTATTCATAGTTATTAATTTTCTTAATTCTCTTTCAAGAAATTAACTTCGATCTAAGCTAGGATAAATCACGACGTAAAGGTGCTCCTTAATGAACCTGAGTCTCCTGACCTGAATCCTCAATTATTACCTATTGTAACCTATTACTTAATTCTAATTGGAAGGAAATTGTTATCCATAAGTTTTTATTTGGCTATAGTTTTAGTCAAACACCTGGAGGGAAGTTCAAAATGAAACGGGTTAAATTTGAAAAAATCAAAATTAGGTAGGTACCTGCTTATTCGAAGATTTTTTTTATTTTCTTGTTGTCACCTTTTACTTCAGTCCATAAAGTAGCATAAAGATAATGCACCACAATTAAATTTATAAAGATACTTAGGTATTGTTTATTCGGAATAGGATTCTTGTCCTTGACGTCGATTACAAACATCTAAGGGCAATATTTCTCAATGTCTTTACCGTCTAATTTAAAGTATCGTTCAATGTTTAGTAAGAATATTAGGTATTTCCTGAATCAAAATAATTCAAACAATTACAAACTAACTGAAACAAATTCTTACTTCTATATTTGAGACAAAATTAAACTTAGTAAGAAATTAAACAAGCAGAACAACAAAGATACAAATTAAATAATTCGTTACACCATCAAATAAATATATTTCCAAGTGTTTGTAAACGGTTTTATTGTTAAAGTTTTAGCAATTGGTCTTGTGTAGGCTTGTGTGCTGCAGCGGGGTAGCGAAGGGGAGACGGGGGAGAGGGGGGTGGTGTAATCAAGAAGAGTACAGTCGTCCCCTGACGGCTCCCGCCCCGCGCTTCCCCAGTCACGTGACTCAATCCCGCATGAAACCTCTTCGAAGGCAATCCCGCCAAACCTCTATCGACTTTCCGGCCATAAAAATATTTTTACTTTAAACGCGAGACAGGTCGTCAAATTATAAAGTTGGGTTTTTGAATGTTACGTAAGGTAGATTTTTCAGTATAATTTAAGGAATTCGATTTTTCAAATATTTGGGTGTGGTTGGCGTCAGTGTACCTAAGTATTGCGGAAAAATTCAGAGATGTTTCAGCATTTTGTAAATTATGTGGAATAATCTATTATATTGCTACGTGTTCGTATTGTGACTGTTATTACCGCAGTTACTATGTTGTTAAGATTAATAGCCAAGCATTGGTCCGATCTGCGTTTTTTATGAATAAACATTAAACAATCATTCCATCAGACCGGAACACAGTAATAATTATAATTGTCAGTAAAATAATCAATGGCAGTCAATATAAAGTGCTTTGTAATCCCAACATTTGTGCCAACAACGGAGTGTAATGCAGGGCTTTGTACTATAAAAGTCAACCTGTCTGCTCGTTTCGAATGAAATGAAATTTAGGGTTGCGAGCGAAGCAATGACAAGCTGGTGGTGTTCTATCAATGCATTCAGTCACCCATCATTAACGTTGGACGATTGGACTTTGCCACGCCAATTTAAGCCTTATACCAGTAAATATAAGACATTCTAATAGATTAGTGACTTCTTAAACCGAAGTCGACATCTGCATTGGTGGACAGCGTGGCGCGCTGACAGAAATCACAATAAACATTAAAGAATCGATTACTGTAATTAAAACGTGAATAGATAGATAGTGATAAAATCATTTGTAAATGCTTCTATTTACTAACGAATAATACTCTAAGAACTTATATTGGAAGAAAATTCTTTAAAGACATCTACCTACCTAACTAACGTAGAATAGCTCTGACGAGTGAAAGAGGCCAGTATATTCTGCATGCAGAAGATGCCAAGTAGGTCATAATGTCAAGTATGATTGAAAAACAAAAAATGAATGATGTGGAAAACTTAGTCCAGTACCGGACTTTGTAACAGATGGATAAATATATCACGTATAAAACATAACACGCAATTTCTGAGGAATCATGATAAATTTCAGTTTTCAATTTCGGGCAAATTTTGAGCTTACTGTACATTTATAATATAAGCAGGTAGCTTATGGCCAAACTTAAATTTCCTGTTCAATTAATTACAAACATAATTTATCGCTTATCAAAATCCTGACTAAAGCAAACGCTTTTAAGTATTCATTGATATGTGTGTTAAATCTGTCAACATTGGCGGATTATGCATTCGTTACGGTAAGTTGCGCCATAAAGTCGCAAATCGAGCGATTAAACGTTCTAATGGCTAATACCATTAAGTGATAAATGCAACGGGCCGAATATGAATAATTCTAGTGGATGGATACAATGTACGGCTTTCGCTAAACGGCTCCATATTTTCAAAATCCCCATAGAGCAATAATATTCAATGAGCCGCATGAGACAACATTAGAAATTTATGTGTTAAAGAGTGAGATGGCAGATATCGAGGGACACTGGATGGCAAATTTTGGAGATTAGCACGACGAGAGCGACATGTGGCACCGTGGCTCTCAGCTCTCCCCTCAACAGCCCCTGTACTTTCGTCATACCAATGCAATTCCCAACTAAGCCATAAAGCCAGTGACAACTTCGTAATGTAAATTCGTCTATGATGTAGAGTGAAGAAGTCAGTTCGGTCCTTAGTTAGGTATAAATCATCCATTTTTCTTTTCACGAATGTCTAGAAGACATTGAGTGGTTAAAATAATTGAAAATTGAAGAATTTTTGTAGGTCATGTTATTATTTTGAAATTAAATATTGATTTAGAGATTTTGTTACCCATTCAATACTTAGGAATGAAATAATAAAATCTGCCGAAAAATAAAGGAGAAAATTCATGAATATAAATAGATTCAGAAGACGTTGATTAGGGAGAGATTAAAAGCTTTGTACAATAGGCAATCTATTTTATTCCATTTCAAACTCTTATATTTCAATGCGGGATGCGGGTATCTTAAAATATGTAGCTACCCACTTAATGTAACAAAACGTTTCAAGCCAGATTAAAGTACTTTTCAACAATGCAAATGCACTGCACAATAGGTCGATGAAGTGGTCAATACAAAAGGGATTCGTATCACAACAATAACTACTAGTGATCCTATCTCGATTTGAAAACAGTGACTGCTGGCGAAGGTCGGTGCAGGTCAAGCGAATCTATTTGACGTCGCTAGCGAAGTGGAACGGTTGGTATCGCTCAAACAATCGACAGACAGAAAGTGGGTATTATGCGACTATTTTATTATTTGCTTTTGGCCAGTTTTTGTTTAATCTTCCCGTTTGTGTTGGGGAAATACAAAACTTTATAAAAATAAACATAGCTGTAAGTGCTTGTTTTTTGGAGCTTGTTTGTTGATAGCTATTATTATTTGGAGTGTCTATGAAAAAGCCAATTAATCATATTCCATTTATAAATATTAAATATTAATAATAATTATACAACACCTATAAGTTTGTATCTTGGTATTTGAATAAATATTAATTTACTTGTTTTAATTAGACTATTTACCTAAAGCTGTAATTTTTCGTTATAAGTAGTTATTTGCGGTTTAACGAGAACAAAATTTCCTACCTTATGAGACTACTGTTGTATGCATGAATTTGTAGGCGTGCATACAGTCATATACCGTACTAAACACTAGTAAGGGTACTAAGGGGTTACCAGGGGGTAAGGCTAGTACCCCATTGTGCCCATATGTCGTTCGCATTATCGCACAGTACGAACCCTTAAAGATTGATGGCTGCTCTCTCCATGCTCATTGGAACGTATTAGACCATGTAAATGTTATGCGACCGTATTAAACTCTAATGGACCGAATTTATTCACTGATGTGCGGTATTAAAAAAAACTATTTTTGTTTGTCTATATTGAGTCTGTCAAAAACAAATTAATGGTAATAATACAAAAAATTAATGAAAATAACCATCGCTTAAGAGTCAAAAATTATTCGTTTAGAATTCATTCCGTCAGTATATTATCGTTGTCGGGTCATTAAACCTGACTTGGTTTCCACTTGGTTTCATTTGCTTTCTTGAGAATTTCTTGTAAATCTTTACAATAGTTAGGTGTTAAAGTTGTAGCCTCCGTCATCTTCACTGAACATTTGTTGCGTCGGTACATACGTAATTATTTTTACAACACTTAAATTTTTGTTCTTTATTGTATAATAATTACGTTAACATGATATTAATGGGTAGATACTTCTATAGGTAATTCCAGTTATTTCCTTATTACTGCGATTGCTAGTAATTGTACCTACCTAATAAATAAATAAGTATTTATTGTACCTATACGGCCGAGCTAAGGACTAATCAAAATAAAATAAAGATTGTCTAAATCACAGTTTTTCAGATTCAATTGTTATTTCTGTCCAGTGCTGATATTTATGTGACAGATATAAATTACTTAAATTTATATCAATGCTTTGCATAATTAAATATTTTACTCAAAAAAATAAGGTACCTCCCAAGTGCCTAAGTAACAGTAGACATTGTGAACTGCATAAATGTAAGTTCCTCGTAAGAATAATATCTAGATAAAAAAAAATTCAAACTTACAAGTGTTTTTCCACAATAGCAGATAAAAACGCGAGTGTTGAGAGCGTATCATTCGTTTAGTGGGGTCGTTTTCACCCTTGTTAGACCGCCAAAACACTTGGCAAAAAGTGTAATGGAGTTAAGTAATGACCCCTCTCTGTCGGAACAAAACACAAACTGTGAACCTGCTGCGTTATATGGCACAAGTTATCAATTGTTATCGTATTGTTGTTGTTTATTTAGAGAATTAATAAAGGTTTTTCTTAAAGTATAACGATGGCTTGGACGATAAATGAGAAAATCTATTTTTAGAGATCATTTATTCGACTGAATTTTAGAACCAGTTTATGCCTGGCTGTCGGTCGGCTTTTTTACCAATCCCCGCTAATCTCGGAAACGGTCTGCTTCATTTGGATGCGGGTTTCAGCAACATTACTTGACTCGCTTCAACCCATTAATGCACAACTGAATACGGGTCTCTCGTCATCATTGAAGAAGCCTAGAGCATACTCCACTACGTTGCTCTTACTTACTTACTCTCCCTCCTAAGACTCATACTAATATGACTATGATGGCATGTACTCTGTGTTATGCTTTATTGTAACAACCTAAAGCTAGGTTTACAAGGACTGGACTTCATGCTTATTGACATTGTCTGCCAGTCAGCCCAATGCATTGTAGAAGTTCGAAGTAACAGTAGGTATGTTTTGTTTGAAATGGTATATACAAATAAAAATATTTGCCTATTTAGGAATCCTTTCATAACATAATTATATTTGAATACTGACCGTATTAGGTACTTATACTCGTAACTCGTTAACTTCTTGTAACTATGTTAGCTAAAAATAATTTTGAATATTCTATTAATAAACATTATGATATCATTTTTGCTTGATCGTGAGGGAAGTAGATTACAGCTATTTATTTTGTAATGTGATAAAAACCCATTAGGTGCTGTTTTTATATAAATTAATGCGTTATGAGTGATGTAATAGACCATGTCATAACGAGTTTATAATTGCATAACCAGTAAGGTAATCCCCCTGTATGATACTAAGAAGAAACCTTAGCTCAGTTTTGATGCTGAAGAGTCCAATAGGAAAGTTTTATGATCGAATGTTGCAACTTATTTTATTTACATATATCTCAGGTTCTAAGCACCCTATTAAGATTAAACTTGTACCATTTTTTTAAATTAGACCTCCAGCAGTATAGATTTTGTGGATTCTCGTTTTCTCCATAAGCAGTCCATAACTTGGTACGAATTCATTACCTATAAGTACTCCAACTTTTAATTCGATTCAGTAAAATGACATTTCCACGTTTTGTATTATCTCAAAAATACTGGCAAATGATTCGATTTGATAAAAATCTTAATCGGACTATAATCGATTCGCAGTATTTAGCAAATCGCTAAAATACTGTATGAAGTTATTACAGGATCAATAACGACACAATGGCATAAAACATTATTATTATCAATTTTCTTCAAGATTTTTAATTGTTAAGCGCTTTTAGTGCATGTATGTCCTAACAGCATGCAAGCACCGGTTTTAATATTTAATCGTTTAATATTTTTCATTTATAATATAATTTTAAATTAATAACCTTTCTTTATTGTTCTCTGATTTTTAATTATATTTTATTAACACACATCATAATAGACATATTGAGAAAAGAGAAATCGAATAATCAAAACATCGCTCGTTAATCGTGTGAGAAATCACTATTATTAAAAAGCTGACAACATTATTTCGAAAAGTGACATTAAACGTCAATTTACTGAATCGAATTAGAATTAAAAGTCGGAGTAGGTACCTACCTAGTAGGTATAGTACCTAGTCCTGAGACTCCTGAGACCTAGTCAGTCGGTAATGATAATGACTGCAAACTGTGATAATTACCTATATACCTAGGTAGTTCATTTTGCTGCTTTCAGTTTCAGTTAAACTCAGTTTATAATAGTTTCCATTACGAGTACGTAGACAGTTTATTAGCTACTCTAGAAAACTAGAAGAATTCTAGTAGCATCAAGTGTACTTAAACATCTCAAACTAAAATGAGTAATCTATTGTTATAGTTTTGTTTTGGTTTGGCGTAAATTAACTTGAACGAAACGCCCATACATTTTAAATTGTATTTAATGTGTAGAGACTATTGTATTTCTTGCGAATTATATTTGTGTGTGAATTTGTAAATCAAGACTATGAAGGAATGGCAGAAATTATTTCCTACCAAAGAGGGATTCATTATTTTTCAACTTTACATAATTTTATTCATTTTTCAAGGTATGTGTAAAAAACTGACCTAAGAAAAAAAACGTTATCAAATGGAAGAGATCTGCTTATTTTTCTAGCTTAGTTTTTATCCGCTTAGTTTTCTGAATTGTGTGGAATACTCCAAATATCACAATATTATATATCCAATATGGTCTTATTTAAATGTGACATTGGTAAATAAGTATTTCTATCTTATTCCAGGAGTTTTTATCACCGCCTCAAAAACTGAAAATGGAGTATATGACTATAATACAACACTTGTTGTGTTCATGTCTGAATTACTTAAGTTAATAATATCAGCAACTTTATACACATATAAACAAGAGTAAGTATTCACTTCATGTTTTAGTACCCCCTTTATCTAAGAAATTGGTCTAGTGTGACTGAGACTCATATATGTAGAGTTTCATATAACCAGGCAATATTACTGCAATTATTTAGTTTTGTTGGCAAATCATTTTTTGTTGATTACTTTAGGGAGGACTTTGGGATTAAACTTTTTTAATATCTACAAGTGCTCCGTCCAGGCTTCACACAGGTGGACATTTATGTTCTTTCATATTGTGTAATACTCTTTTGTTTTATTTAAATAAATAAAATCGGAGTTATGTATAATAATGTAAATAAATATTATGGTACATATACCAAAATATTTTTTTTACAATTTTTGTCTCTGCCTGTGTCTACTCTGGCTAATCTCTGAAATGGCTGGACCAAATTTGAGGGCACTTACACAGGTACTTACAGGGGAAATTATGGAGCGAAAATTTAGCTTTGTGTCACAGAATTCCTGCAGGATCGAAATTTATGCGGAAAATTCCCGCATACGAAGTCGCGGGCACAAGCTAGTCATAAATAAGTTCTTTTATTTAAACATGCATCAGCAGAAACATGTATTTCAGATGTCCGGTGGACCTATTCATTCTTTTGTGTTGAGACTTGAGGAAATTTGATCATTCTGTTCTAATTGCTGCCTGAATACCCATTAATATAACTCAATAAATAGTAACAATAATAAATAATACAAGTTTTTTACAATATATTATGTCCATGACATTTGTTAGAAATATTCCATTAGTCTTAAGCAAACTGAATTGCATGAGACCTTGAACTTAATTGCAATTAATATGCCCAGAAAATTCAAAGCAAGTTTATTATAAAGGAGCTTACTGATTGCAGCTTCATGAGCATGGATTTCTTAATATCGCGCCTTTTTAGCACAAAAGGAATTGAAATTTTCAAAAATACTTGCTTGGTCAAAATGAATCATCAAAGAAATAAAATATTTCATTTTATTCCCTTTTTCGTTCAGGGGATTGCCAAAAATCCTGTTATTGCTCCATTCCATTCCTCAAGGGCTCAGGAACATACATGCCAAATTTCAGCATTATCTGTCAGTTCAAAAAAATGGTTGCCTGTAAAGTCGGTATACGGGCGAAAGTTTTACGTGACAACGACTTTGAGTGGTAAAATAATT
>DWJQ01002131.1:0-10011 GCA_018248915.1 Hesperia meskei straton | reverse complement strand
GGATCAAACGCAACGACCGGTTAGCTGGGGCCATTCGCTGCAAAAAACTGTTCTACAGAAGGTCTCTATCATCAACCGTATCTAGACAACATTTACAAAATGACGTTAGGTACTCCGGGTGCTAGGAAAGTAGTCACGACAATGTGACGACGGAGAGAAGAGCCGTCATCAGGCTGTAAATGCTCCCTACGTGTTCTGATTGAATGTTGCGATATAAAGCGTCGTGTTAAATGTGATATTGTTGTTTGAACACAATACTATTAAAAATGTACGAGACAATTTCAAAAGTCGTCGTTGGTTGGCCTCTACTCAGAATAGTCTTTGTATCAACAAGTAATATACTTATGTTCCTAATTGAAGTTCTTTTTGCTCGCCTAACAGTTAAACACACTTATCCAAAACATGCCCGAAAGTATGTAAACGACGTCATTTAAATGTTAGTACAAGCTACGGCAATTAAGACCGGACGGCCAAACTAAACAAGTTAAAATTAAGGGAACGACTTTTTGCTGAATGACGACCAAATTTCAATAACAGTGAAAGCCAAGAAACTATTAACTTCTACGAATTATTTTCACACTATTAACTTAACTAATGTTTTTAGCTAATGGTGTATAATTTTAATACAAAATCAAAAGCATTACGCAATCCTAACCTGAAACTAAAACCTATAGCAGACGGCGCCGCGGCGCCCCTATTTCATTAACAGCATAATATTTAATTTTCTCGGCTGCGTTGAATGCTGATTGTTTGCAAATTACATATTATTTAAAAATAGACGTTGTATTGTATGGAATGCTTGCTATTTACAGATCCTTTAAACCGAGTTAGAACTTAAAATCAACATAATATAATTTTCACTGATCATACTCGATGACTTTTTGAACATGCGGTGGCATAATTTGAAGGGGGAATTTTGCTCGTAACTTCTCTCATTGATGGACCGTAAATTTCTGCTTCTTCTCATATTTTTAAATCTTAATAATTTATAATCAATTGGCTGAAATAGCCACATAGATTGTAAGGTAAGTACTGTTAATTATTGTTAGTTATAATCCAATTGGTAATTATTACAAAGAGTCTCGGTATAACTCGGTCACAGATGCCTTGTTACTACTGCCTTGAGTATTGAGATGGTCGTTTCTATAAAGTGTAACCCGCTCCACACCTTTTTTTCCGGAACACAACTGAGCGTTTGTTGTGAGAGTCCAGGGGGAGACAGTGCCCCCTCCCCCTAGCCTATCCCAACCTAGCTACGCTCATAAGCAACTACCATTGAAGATTAACAAGCAAATGTAACACAACTTATAAAATACGCTTTACCAACTTCTAAACGCCGTTTTCTAGTACACATCGTTTAAAATACTTTCAACGAACTGTTGGCTTCACCTCAAAGCAAAGCTAGGTAAATGGGCTTAGAAACTCAGATTACGAGGCGCCAAAAAAGTTTGCGTTCGTGGCCTACGGTACGCGGTTATACGGCCCGGTGGCGTTTGATTTATGAACAGACTTTGACCATTTTTTATTTCCTAAATTGAAAATGAAATATCATTCAAGAATGACGTAAGTAGGGCACGCAATATTTAACGCAGTATTGGGTGAATCAATTATAGCCCCGGTCTTTAAGATGTTTCCTGGGTTTGAGGGGTTTGAGATGATACTTTTAGGATTCCGTAGTTAAACTCGTAGAACTGTAGCTCATTAGTTTAAAGCTGATATATTTTCGCGTATGTTTATGCTGTAGGTATAAATTTCATTGTTAGACACATGAACAGTTAGTTGAAGAACTTTTGGACTAAAAAGTTTTATTAAAAGTTAAGTTATCTCTGAATCCTTTTTAACTCCGGGCACAAAAAGTGTGGGGTCATAAGTTTGACGTCAATATCTGTCTGTGTGCCTCTCTGTTTGAAGAGTATCAGTAATTTCCAAAGTGATGTAAGGCATTTTCTGTATAAAATTGAATTATTTTTTACTAGCTCAATTTATGACAATCTTTAAGACATTTAATTTTATCAGCTCATTAGAGTTTTTTTTTGGTCGCTTTAGTACTGTTAGACATCCACAGACTAAATCACAGGGACTTGTTAAACCCATTGTAAAAAGTCTAAATGGTTTTACCCAAATGCGAATCTCAGGCGACAGGTTGTCAGCCCCGGCGCCGGCGGTTAAGAGCTAAACAAAGGCATTGATTACTCCGTTTTCCTGTCAGTCTACGTCCGCGGCTCCACCTAAGTAATTAAGCTTTGTAAGAGATCTGCAAAAAATGAGGTTTATATTGGCCGAGCACAGAACAAAGGTCTGTGGAACGGGAATAAATGAAGAGGGTGTCAGCCGGAGAGGACGACCTAGGGATGGCGCGTGAACCGGAATTATGTGTATTTTACTCCGTTTGAATTCAGTCTGGAATTCGTTGTAATTGCACGGCACACAAATGCCAGCTTTCCGCCGATGCGATTAAGGTACACTTAAGATTGCCGGCGTTATCTAAAAATGTCCTTAGTAAATATTTCTGACAAGCTAAATGGAATTGTGAGCACAGGTAACAAGTTTGATTTTGGCGGAAAGTGGCAATTCCATATGCTCGATGACTCAACTATAACTAATGGCAGGTATATATTTATTATATTACTAGATAACCTGACGGAAGTTGTCTTGTAACATGCCTGTACTTATTTCTGGGTTATAGCTGGCGCATCCAGAGGAATCAAAGACTATTTTGTAAGTTAGACTACAGCACACCACATCAAATTTCGTTCAGTAGTTCTGGCGTGATATCCGTAGAAAAAACAAGCAAAATTTCTAAAAATAATATTTTTGGCTTCTGTTGGCCGTGTGATGTCACCTCATATATTTTTCTCACAATATATAGTAGGTATGTACAGTTTAACAAAAAAAAAGTGAGTGGGCCATATCACTCACTTTTTCTTATATTTATGTACTCGTATATTAAGATTAAGATAAGAACCACTAAAAAGTCTGTTATGAAACATAGCCTCGAATATCTTTGATCTCGGAAACGTAGAATCAATTTCCCTTGAAATTGGGTAGTATCATAACTTTTTATTTTTTTAATGTTTTAAGTACGAATAAACTTCACTACTAAGTCAATTATGAATTAAACATGGGCATCGTTTCCCAGAATTCCAGATTTTCTCGCTTAAATAATTATTTTGCCTTCAGAACTGAACTAAACGGATTTTAGATCATGAATAATCCGGAAACATTTTTAAATACTTCCATTTCTATGTTGCAAATAAAAAGGATATTTCAGTTTAGCGTGACAACCCTGGCGTTAGAGAACGTGAATTTCAAATGTTGATTTACAGCGCACTTTTCCAACTTAATAGGGTTTGCGTTATTTTCACTTGTAGTACGTTTTAACCGAGATTCAACGTTTTCGACTACGATTTCAAAATGAAAAGTACTTGGAGTCATTTTCGACAGCTTCAATTGGACAGTTTTCGCGGTTATTTTGCACGGGTTAATATCTTTCGAGATTGAATCGGTTACTACTATTACGTAGTTTATATTCAGTTAGCATAATTTCAATTGCCTCTCTGATGTGAAATCTTAATTGAAATATTTGGTCAACCCTGAACGTTGTAACGGGATGGTGTGCAAAAACCATGGGTAATCGGAATCTGTTTTTAAATGCATTTATCTTACGCAAGACCTATTTGTTAGTTTCTGTTTTAGGTTATGTTCGATGTTTAAATAAGTTATGTAGAATGTTTTGTTTGTATAATATAGTTTCGTCATTCATCGCTAGATGGCGTTGTTCCGTCCGCTGAATCGCGCTGTTAAGATCCTTTGTGGATTCTATAAGACTCGATCATAATAAATATTTTTGTTACTCGCTTTGATACATTGTTTCATTTGAACCTTGGGATCTTTGGACATATTTTTGGGCCTTACGAGTCGGATATTAGACCTTAGTGCCATATCAGTCCGGTCCTATTTTTGTGGAGAACGCGGCACGCAAACCAGTGGTGGATCGTCACTGAAGTGCTCACAGTGCTACGGAACAGCACTCAGCGCGTCTGCGGAAGGAAGCGGTACTAGCAGAGCGACGGCAAACTGCAAGTTCAAGACCGTTCCGGCAGAGGGCGCCACCAGGAGGTTAGCGGCTATCAAGAAGGCACTTCTGCGGGGTGCGGAGGCAGGTGAAGTCACTGAGTGGAAGTGACATCGCAGTGACAAGTGAAGTAAACATAGGAGGTTTGACTTAGCGGCGAACATTGTGAGTTGACTTTGAATTATTATTGTGAGCAGTTATATCAGTAATTGGACTTTAAAAATTTCTAGCACTTGTAAAATTTTCTTAATTATTAGTTACTAATTTGGACTTAGAATATTTAGGCTAAAAACGTTTGTACGGGGAATCCATGCCCGATTTTCTATCTTTATTGTTTGGTTAAAAACACTTGTAAAATTATCGCTCTTTTTTAAGGACTTAGAAAATTTGTGTCAATTTTTTAACTTAGAAAAATTGTGTTAAAATAATTTGAAACAGTTAACAACCAAGTATGGATTCACTAGTTAAAGTACAGATAGAAAACAAAAAGATAATAGAAAAAGCTAGAAATAATTTTAAGAAATCCCCAAAGGAAAGATTAACGCAAGCTTACATATCGACACGTTTAGAATCACTTGAAGATCAATGGCAAGATTTTGTAAAAGTACATAAAGAAATAATAGAAATTAGGACTGATAAAGATTTGAGAGATACATATTTTACTACAGATATTTATGACCAAACAGAAGAAATTTATATTTCTTATAAGACAGAGTTAAAGGAGCGTGTTTCGGGTACCATACCTACAAGTAGTGATGTGAAACAAGTAAATCCAAATGGTAGCAACGTTAAATTACCAAAGATTTCTTTGCCAATATTTTCGGGACAATATACTGAATGGACTTCATTTCGTGATTTGTTTGTATCACTTATCGATAAAAATGAGGCATTAGATGATGTGCAAAGGCTTCATTATTTGAAGAGCCATTTATCAGGTGAGGCCGAACAATTGTTACGACACACTCCAGTAACTGCGTCTAATTACAAAGAATGTTGGTCGATATTAACAAAACGATACGACAATAAACGGTTTTTAGCTAATTGCATGTTAAAACGCCTTTTAAATCAACCTACAATTTCTAAAGCTTCTTCTGCATCTATTAAAAACATGTTGGATACTACTGTAGATTGCTTACATGGCTTACGCACACTTAATATCGATGTAAGCTCCTGGGATACCATTGTAATATTTATTATCAGTGCGAAGCTAGATTTTGAGTCACGTAGGTTATGGGAATCGCAGATAAGCTCACGCGATGTTTTAGCTAGTTTCAGTCAATTCAAAGAGTTTTTAGAGTCAAGATTTCGATCGTTGGAGTTTTTAGATCCTAAGTCTGTAATGCCTACTGTTAACAAAACCAATGCTAAGTCATTTCATGTATCTTCCCAAACTTGTATTTTATGTTCTGGTGATCACAAGTTATGCCATTGTAAAGAATTTGCAAAAAAGGATACTGATTCTCGTCGCGAATTTGCTCGTGTTAATAAGATATGTTTTAATTGTCTTACCAAAAATCACAATGTTTATTCTTGCCGTCAAGCCACTAGATGTCATCTATGTAAAAAACGACATCACACGCTACTTCACCCAAAGTCCCTCAATACTGCTGCGACAGTTGATACATCAACCGATACGAAAGCTGTCGTTGCAGCAGCAGCCGCGTCGTCAAATCAGGGCGAGTCTACCACAAGTATTTGTTGTTACGCAGATGTTCACAACCATGGCCTGTTAGCCACAGCCTTGGTCAACGTCGAGTCAAAAACTGGTACCACTATTGTATTAAGGGCCTTGATGGATCAGGGTTCTCAGGTCTCCTTTATCACGGAGTCCGCGGTTCAGTTGCTCGGTTTAAAGAAAACGCCTGCTCACACTGACATTCTTCGACTAGGCGATGATGAGGGTGTTGCGATGCCCTCAAGGTGGATGGTACGTTTACAGATTCAATCACGCCTAGATCCCAATTTCGTTTTATTTGTCAATGCGTATGTGCTAAAAAGGCTTACATCACGTCTTCCTGAAAGGAAGATTGTTCAGGTTTTACCATCATCGTTTGCATCATTGGAATTAGCCGACCCGTCCTTTGATACCCCAGGAAAAATTGATTTGTTGTTGAGTACTTGTGTTGTTGGCGAGGTTCTTCAGGAGGGTTTGGTTAAGGGTCCACCTGGCACACCCATTGCTCAGCAGACTAAGCTGGGATGGATTTTGTCTGGTGAGATCAACAAAACGATGACGATGCCAGTATGTTGCAGCGTATTTGCGCGCACAGATGTTAACGAGCTTTTGCGGAAGTTTTGGGAGTTAGAATCGGATGAATCTTCAGCTCGCAAGGTTATATTGACCGAGGAGGAGCAGCACTGTGAAAATATTTACTCTAACTCCACAAAACGAGATGCAACTGGACGCTATATTGTTCGGTTGCCCTTCAAATCCGAAGATCCACAATGTCAATATGGTAGATCTGAGGAGATAGCTCGTAAACGATTTCACATGCTGGAGAAAAGGTTGATTAGAAACCCTGAACTAGGAAACCAGTATAAGGCCGTGATTCAGGAATATCTTCAACTGGGACACGCTGAAATAGTTTCTCAGTCAGAAGTTGAGAAGATGGCGGTATATTTGCCCCATCACGCCGTCGTGCGCGAAGATAAAAGTACGACTAAGGTTAGGGTCGTCTTCGACGCTTCTTGTTCGGGATGCAATGGAGTTTCGTTGAACGATGATTTGATGGTAGGCCCTACCTTACAACCCGACTTACGTCATATCATCATGCGATGGCGACGCCATCCAATATGTTTGATTGCAGATATCGTGAAGATGTACCGACAGGTGAAGGTCTGTGATGAGCATGTTGATTATCAACGTATCTTGTGGCGCGAGAATCCGAACGCTGAGCTGCAGCATTTGCGATTATTGCGTGTCACATTTGGTACGTCCTCAGCTCCATACCTTGCGGTACGTACTCTTCAACAAGTGGCCTATGACGAAGGCAAAGATTTTCCTTTAGTCTCACAACGTGTTTTGCAGGATTTCTATGTCGATGACCTTTTAACTGGTTGCGAATCTGTCAAGGAAGGTGAGAATATTTGTCGCGAAATGAATGCGTTACTCAGTCGAGGAGGTTTCCAGCTTCAGAAGTGGACCAGTAACAGTGACGAACTTTTAGCTAAGATACAAAATTTCACTTTAGAATTAAATGAGACTGAAGTTTTAAACCTTAAAATAGATTCTTTGATGAAAATTTTAGGTTTGACATGGAATCGAAAATCTGATGAATTTCAGTATACGGTCCAACTTCCTCCGCTGGAAACACCCGTTACCAAGAGAAGGGTGATCTCTGACATCGCAAGACTTTACGATCCTCTCGGTTGGATTGCACCTGTCATAATAACTGCCAAGGTGTTTATTCAACGCCTGTGGCTCTCTGGAATTGAATGGGACGAAGAACTACCCGATCATTTGTTGCAGGATTGGTTGGAGTATAGGGAAAGTCTTCACCATCTTCAAAACTTTCATCTGCCGAGATGGATTCACACGAGTCGCCAAGACATGAGTCTTGAACTACAAGGGTTTTGCGACGCCTCTATGAGTGCATATTCAGCTGTTGTATACACTCGATCTGTTGATTCCAATGGCCATGTTCACGTCAGCCTCGTAGCATCAAAAACGAAGGTTTCGCCGATCAAACAGGTGTCTATACCTCGTTTGGAATTGTGCGGTGCCGTTTTGCTTACAAAACTTCTTTCAGAAGTTTCAGAGACCTTAGGAATCGCAAAGAATGATGTGCATGCCTGGACTGACTCATCAGTGGTGCTCGCTTGGTTGAGTAGCCACCCGAGTCGTTGGAAAACATTTATAGGAAATCGAGTGTCCGAAATTCTCAGTTCTATGAACATTAATCAGTGGTCACATGTGCAGTCCAAAGATAACCCTGCCGATTGTGCCTCTCGTGGAGTGAATCCATGTAATTTCCATGAATTAGAATTATGGGTATCTGGACCTCATTGGTTGAGAAATGAAGTTATTGATTATAGTAAGGGAGTAATCAGTCAAACCAATCTGGAAGAAAGAAAGTCAAATTTTGTAGCTAATGTAGTGACAGAACAAACAGAAGAAAATGGATTGATGTCAAGGTTTTCATCTTTACGTAAATTAACAAGGGTAATTGCTTACTGTAGAAGGTTTTTAAAACTTAAATCTAAAACTAAATTTCAACTTAATTTAACATTTGAGGAAATAGATGAAGCTTTGGTATCATGTATTAAAAAATGTCAGTCAGAATACTTTATGGAAGAAATAGAGAGTTTGAAGAAAACAGGCAAAGTTAATAGAAAAGGAAAATTAATATCATTAAATCCTTATCTAGATCACGATGGGGTTTTGAGAGTTGGTGGTAGATTGCAATGGGCCAACATTGATCAGGACAGCAAACATCCAATGATTATTCCTCACAAGTCTCACCTCGCTATGCTGTTGGTAGCAGACGCTCACGAACGTACCTTGCACGGAGGGCCACAATTGGTACTTAATTATTTGAGATCCAGGTACTGGATCATTCGTGCAAAAAGTGTTGTTCGGCAATATATACACAAGTGTGTGACTTGCATGCGATACTCAGCTCGACCAAATCAACCCTTAATGGGACAGTTGCCTGCTTCAAGGGTGAATGCTAGCCGAGCTTTTCGTCAAAGTGGCGTAGACTACGCTGGTCCAATCAGCGTTAGACCTACAAGGGGTCGCGGTTATCACTCCACAAAGGGATACATTTGTATATTTGTATGCATGGCTACTCGAGCCATCCATTTAGAAGTAGTAAGCGATATGACATCGCAAGCATTTATAGCCGCTCTTAAGCGTTTCACTTCTAGGAGAGGCCATTGTGACGAGTTGTGGAGTGATAACGGCACTACCTTTGTAGGAGCTAATAAGGAGTTGAAGGTCTTATTACGCACAGAAAAGTCCGGTGTAGCTTCTGATATCGCCGATTGGCTTGCAATTAATGGCACCAAGTGGCACTTTATTCCACCCCACTCTCCGAATTTCGGAGGGCTTTGGGAAGCCGGGGTGAAGTCCACAAAGCACCACCTCAAACGTATCATAGGTACTAGCACCCTGACGTTTGAAGAGATGACGACAGTCCTTGCACAGATTGAGGCGTGTTTAAATTCGAGGCCGCTATCTGCAATTAGTTGTAGTCCAGAAGATCCCTGTCCATTGACGCCTGGTCACTTTTTAATTGGAGAACCCTTATTACTTGTGCCTGAACACAATTTTGAAAACTCAAATGTGAGCACCTTAAAAAGATGGCATTTGACTCAACGTTTGCTCCAGGACTTTTGGCGCAGATGGTCTCGGGAATATCTCGTACAGTTTCATCACAGACATAAGTGGTCCCGCTGTTCTCCTGAGCCTAGTGTGGGTGATGTAGTGTTGGTCATGGAGGACGATTTGCCCCCTGCAAGATGGCTTCACGGTATTATTGTCGAAAAACATACCGGTTCGGATGAAGTCACGAGAGTCGTATCTTTGCGTTGCAAAGGGTCGATAATAAAACGACCCGTATCAAAGTTAATCGTGCTTCCTATTACAAGTTAAACCAGTGTAACAGCTAATAGCCTGTCTTTGTTAAATAGTTTTTTTTGTTGATGTATGGACGTAATTGTCTTACATATTTTTTGTTTTATAGAGTTTCATTGTATCTCTTATGTTATACATTGTTAGTGCTCCTTTTAGATTATACAGTCCATTTAATTTTAAACGCCCATTTTAAATATTGTTTCATGGTGGGCGGAAGAAGGATACTTCAATTTATTCAATTATGTTAATGGTGATGGACTTTTCGTCCATGGTGGGCGGAATGTTCGATGTTTAAATAAGTTATGTAGAATGTTTTGTTTGTATAATATAGTTTCGTCATTCATCGCTAGATGGCGTT
>DWJQ01002130.1:0-10012 GCA_018248915.1 Hesperia meskei straton | reverse complement strand
CCCCTGATAGTTATTTTGGAAATATATTTAATGTACAGAATTGACCTCTCTACAGATTTATTATAAGTATAGATGAATTTTTTTATTATAACTATTACACTCGTACACATTTAAAAAAATTTAAAGTTTCCTCGACTCTTTCATATATCGCTTTGGTACACTCCTTGAAATTTCGTAGTAGTTTTGAGATTGTTGCGATGAGAATTTAGACAAGGTAACCTACACCGCTTATGTCATATTTTACCATGCTATTCACAATTAGAAATCTGATTTGAATTGTTTTGTTTCTCTTAATAGACATAGATCTAGACGCAAACCTACAAAACTGTAACTTTGTTTTCTGGATCAATACTGCCCCATCTGACAGATACCACAATTTATCTGTTTCAGAGAACACAATATTCAATTACGATGTTTTTGTGTCTTATTGCAATGAAGACCGAGCCTGGGTGTTGGACCAACTTTTGCCACAGGTCGAAAAGGATTCTAACATCAGTGTCTGCTTGCACGAGAGAGATTTTCAAGTAAGAATTAACTCTTATTCCGCTGTATATCCTTCTAAGTGGTAGGTACTTTAGTACGAAAAGGTTACAAAAATCTAGGTGTGGTGTGGTTATCCACACCACATCTTAAATGATGTACCTAATCACAATTAGAATTTTATTTATCGTTCCTTTATCCTTTGTAAGTTTAACTTAAAGTTATAACCCCTTCCGCTGTTGAAGAACAATTTAGAAGGAATTGATTCAAATATACAATTTTCAGGTGGGTCTCTCCATTTTAGAGAACATAGTATCTTGCATGGATCGATCCAAATCTATTATGCTGATCCTGTCAAAACGTTTCCTGCTCAGCCAGTGGTGTCAGTTTGAAATGCATTTAGCACAACATAGGTAAGTACAACATTCTGATTAATTTATAGCTCTAGACGGGTATTTCAAAATGTTTGAAATAATAGCGAAAAGAAGTTTATTAAAACTATTGACTAAGTTTTGAGTTATGGAAGGTTTAATTACATAGGCAATCTGGACCAAAACCCGGCAAGCTTTAAGACAATTGACTATTTTAAAATCATCAAGCGCTAGCTAGAGAAAATAAAAATAATTTATATTTCTGACTGATTTTCACAGCCATCCAGTAAATCTAGAGGCTATGATTCAAATAAGTCATAAGAGCATATTATTTGATGCTTTACGTACGTTGTAATTTGGCAGAAATTCTAAAGATATTATCATCCACCAGGTTACTGGAAACTCGTCGTGAGGACCTTATTCTAGTTCTCTTAGAAGAAATACCGAGGCGTCTTCGTCCCAACACTTTGCACTACCTAATGCTGACGAAAACCTACATAATTTGGCCGCAGACTCAAGAAGATAGAAGTCAGTTTTGGAAGAGGCTTAAGAAGAGTCTGGTGACCCACAAGTTAAAGCATAGAGATAATGTCTCATTGGCTTAAGGCCAAAGACATCTGGTAAGAGAATTACTCTCGCACGATGCGTTGAAATGTATCGGATTTAAATCCAAATCAAAATTGCAGTATACAGAATACTATCTGTATTTGGGAATAATGTACAAAAAATATAATAATAAGAAATACAAAATCGTTACGATGTTAAGATAAAGAAATTGATAATAATAATGCTTTAAAGAATGATAAGCTACTTCAGTTTGTAAATCCTAAGATAGGAAACGACATTTTTAAAGGTTTTTATTTATTATTATATGAGCCAATAAAACAACTAAATGCGTCAAAAATGATATACAATTAAAGTATAAAATACGCATGTGGTCTCCTTTCATATTTATATTTGGTTAAATTTGTACGTACAAAAATAATGACAATTTTGGTGCAATGTTTGCGACATAACTTAGATATTAAGGTAATTTAAGATACATATTTATATTGTTATTAAATATTTATTTTATTTGATTAATGAATGATTTTTAATTAACTCATTTTGGGGTGGATTCTACACAACTCACCAGACAAAATACTCACAAGCTGTAAGGATGATGTCTCGCATTATCCGCTTTGGTTGTGGAGGAGTTGTCAGTAGATCCAAATTTAGGACACCGCCACATATTCTGAAAGAGGACTTAAGTTTTTTCAATGCAATATTTTTATTATAAATGGTAGACTAGTTGTGCTCGCAACTTATCATGATCGTTAATGCACGGGAATTTTTCCCGCGTAAAATCCGATCCTGCGGGAACTTCGGGATAGTGAGTAGCCTATATATTGCGTCATAACCTCCTCTAAAATCCGTTCAGCCGTTTCTGAGATTAGCGTGGACAAACAAACGATCAGTTGCAGTTTTATTACATGTTGATACTTAGATGGTTTATGGTAGATGGTCGCTCATGGTTATATTATTATCATTACCCACCATGGTTCGATGGATTCTGATTATTATCGTACCTGTATTTTCGTAGATTTACTTCTCCAGTTCTTGTTCTCGTCATGCAGGTTTTAAGATATTTGGCGAAAGCCAATTCTGAAACAAAAATGGTGCGATTACTTTCTTTCAGCTCATCTATAATAAGTAGGTAATCGTTGCCCAAATAATCAGTAATACAAATCACCAGCAGGTAGCATCACCAACGCATTGGTCATGGCAAAATGTACCATATTACATTGTAATCTGTAATCATACTTACATAGTGGCCAACAGTAAATAAATTAAATAGTTTGACGACCCGAATGGCATACCTACTGGTTAACACGTCGGATTGCTATTCTAAGGGTTCGGGGTTCGATTTCCAGCGAGGCGGAAATTTGAATGATGAATTTAAATTAACGTTCTCGATCTGGATGTGTGTCCTTGTCTTTTTTTGTTCTCCATTGCACCCACGACACAGGGAATCCTAGTGTTGTAGGCTATGAGTGTGTATCGTTATTTATTTTTTATTTTACTAAACATGTTTTACCATTTTGCTCTCCAATAAAGGTTCTAGGATCTGGCAAGAAAGGAGGTTCAGCCATGTTTAAATTGTCCAATTCCTCCTTTTCTTTTTCGTTTTTCGTGTACCTGAAATATAAAAAATGCATACGTTAGTTTCTTCACAAAAACCGATTATTTAACTACTTAATTCTTTTTGAACGAACTTGTCCGCTTTGGAAGTAAGTAACTGTAATTTTATAACAATTAGTTGTTGAATACAATGTCTAACAATCAATTGAACGGCAGTTTAAGTATTGGCAATTAATTAGACATAAAGACAATAATAAACATAAGCATTGAGTAAAGACTGTAACATAATAAGTAAGTTCATAAGTGAACCACTTACGGATTTGCCTTCAGAAATGCCTCGACTTCTCTTATTTTGTCACGAATCTCCTTATAGAACTTGTTCCGAATGTCATCTTGCTCTTTCTTCAATTTGTATGTCGCAACGTGTTCTTTAACGTTGAATATGAACAGATCTGTAAAAGGGTAGATGACCTATTTAAACATGGTTAGTTAGAATTAGAATTATAAATTATTTATCAGAGTACCTATATAATCATATTTTAGCATTAGTATTTTGGGCCACCCTTATTTCACAATGAACATTTTTAAGAATCTTACCTTCATACCTATTGGGCATGTCAGCAGCCAACGCGTAACTTCTAGAGCTCTCGCTGAGGAGATCGATCATAGATCGAGCCGCCCTCACGCAGACGCAAGATCCATCTATGATCTTGGGCAACTTTACACCAACCTTCATGGATGGGAATGCGAGTTCTACTGGTTCCCTGGATTTTACAAAATGTCATCTGCAGTGAGATCACTCTTTAGTTCAGCTTAGATTTGATCAGTTTGGAATCTAGATTGACGAAGTAGGTACTATTAAATTCTTCCAAGGGAATATACAATTGGGATAAATCTATAGCTGATTTCATTTTAATCGATTTAGCTGGTTAAACTTGAAAAGGTAACCAATAGACAAACAGATAGCACTGTGGATTTAAAAAGCTATCAAATTTTCGTTTCGCTAGGAATCGAGCCCAGAAGCATTCGAACAGCAGTCCGGTAAACATTGTTTAAAAATGATGAGTATTACATCTTATAGGGACGGGTTATTCCAATTTACAGGACCCTAAACTTAGACCATTGCAAATGTACCTCTCTGGCTCAACAGGTTTTGGTTTCCGTGTCGGCAGTCTCACAGCAACCCACAAGTTCAGCCTGAGACCTTTGAACTCCCTCTGATAGGTGGCCAGCTTAATGGACTCCCAGGTCAAACGGTGTTCGAGGTCACGGAGCAGAGTATACGAAGCGCACTGGATCGCTTCCGAGAGCTGGAAGCGTAGCGCTAGACGAACCTGAGAAGGAGATGTAGCATATACCTGTATCCTGCTAATTCTCTTCCGGCCAACATAGCGCACTATGAACAGAACAGTACTCTCATATTATGTGAGAGGATATTTGGAGATCCATGGGAATTATGGGTTAACCGGATGATGATTATGCTCATGCAGTCCACAGTTAGGCTCGTAAGGATCCCTTTCAGGATCAACAATAAAATAACGAAGATAACGAAATACAACACTATCGAAGCTTGGTTGGTAATGACTTGCACCACACCAACTCACCTCGTTGTAACTCTGCGCCTGTAGTGGTGTGTACTGTCGAGAATTCGCAACAAACTCTTCCAACATTTCTAGCATCTGAAATGGTCCTAAAGTTTAGATTGTTGGTCGCAATGTTAAAGGAATAGAAATGATTTGGTTATCTCGCTTATTTTTTTTAGTACATGATGTAAAATTTCCGAGAAACATTTTGTGTTTTAAATCAATGGGTAGTGTTGCATGGTCGTTTTTGATCATTATAACATAAAAAGATATTGCTACGTAGTACTTAATTGCTCACTATCTACGGCTACGATTTACTGATAGGCATGGGAATATTGCGATTACTTTTGGGGAAATCCTAATGGGCGGTAGACTAATATATCAATTTAGGTAGACACTAATCACAATTATGATAACAGGAAATATGATAATATGACGTGACAGTGTTATATGTCTCACCGGCAAGGCCTCCACACATCTTCTCTCCAGTTCATTGTCGTCGCAATTAGCTTTCTCTCGCCACAGGTGTAGATAGGTGTTCATTTGCGTCACCACCCGCGGGTCTGGCAAACCATCACAGCGGAGATATTGTTGCCACTATAATAATCGGAATTGATGATCGTGTTAGTAATAAATTTTATATCTTATCTCTTTAATTCCCGTCTTAAATTCCACAAAATATATTTAATCCTTCCCCTCTATAATAAGCCCTGTACTAATTTTAGGTGCTTTGGTTATTCCGACAGTCGGTCATATTAAATGAATTTAGTTAATGTGAACAAATAAAAAGAAAAAAAAAACAGAAAATTACCTCTGCTTCCATCTGTTTCTTGTTCTCAAAATCAATTTTTTCTTTCTCGAACTCTGAAACATGGAACAAACAAAACATGTTATGATGAACCTGTCATTGATGTCTTAAACTAAAGTAACGTTTCGATCAAAATGTTTAATTATTTCATCAAACACTTTTCCGTACAATAGTTTTAAAATAGTTATGAATTCATATTCTTCAAGTAAAATTAGGAACATTATACATACTATGAAATAAGTTAGCGGTTTTTGCCAGTATGTCTCTTCTAATCTCCTGCTCAGCATTATCTCTAGCCATCAATTCAGCTCTCTCGCGCGCCAGGGCTAGTCTTTTCTCTTTCGCACCCGCTAAAATTGCTTGTCTGGAATTAGAGAATTTTTTTTTATACAAAAAATCTCTATATTTCGATCATCACTGAAGACATGAAAAAAGAAATGACGAACTATATTAGGTAGACTATAATGTAAGGTGAGCTCTTGTAAATATACTCTCTTTTACGTTAGGGTCTGTATATTATGTCATGTTCAACAGTCTAAAATATATTTCCATAGAGCTTTTAATAAATCTAAATCTAATTCTTTCATTCAAATAAATGGTTATGAATTTTCTTTTTTTGTCCCTTCATGAATTCGTTGCATGTAATCGATTAGTGTCATTATTACTCATCCTACCTACATATGTACATATACTTATCATCGTTATGAAATTTTCTGCCTATGATATCTCAAACACTTCGTTTTGGTCATTTAAAGTGAAACTTCTAACGTGAAATGCAATGCGATCATGATGTAGAATGAAATACAAACTAACTTCTCCGCTTCTTTTTCCGCTCTCCATTCTTCTATCCGTTGTAAGAGCCGTGCTTCTCTTTCTTTTTTATTCATTTTCTTCCAGTTTTTCGGCTGTGACCGTTTATAGATTTAACATTATTGGTCGCTTGTGAATTTTGTAACGGGTAATTTTTACACTGGGCTACAAATTGGCCTTGTGGCGGATTTGAAGAGAGAATGATTAATGAGAGAACTAGATGAATTGTCGGAAATTAATGAACAGCTTGTAGGTTAATTTAAACAAGTATGATTATCACGTAAAATTATTTTATGTCTATTTTGACGATAAAGCATTTTAAAATTTTCACCCCCGGTCAGAAATT
This sequence comes from Hesperia meskei straton, assembly GCA_018248915.1. Classification (NCBI taxonomy): domain Eukaryota; kingdom Metazoa; phylum Arthropoda; class Insecta; order Lepidoptera; family Hesperiidae; genus Hesperia; species Hesperia meskei. The sequence continues at coordinate 3,493 of DWJQ01002130.1, read as the reverse complement.
AATCAACCGAACGGACTAAACCGTTGAACCTACTAAAAACCCCAAACGCTTGTAAATCTCGGAAAAGACTGAAATTGTAATCTGGCGTATGGAATTCTGTTAAAAAGTTGTCTCTTTTCTTTTTATGTCGTATAAAAGAGTACGACTATTTTGATTTTCAATAGGCGTGAGTGATACAAAAACAATCGGCAATAAAAAAACCTCAATTTTATTACCCCTATTCTTATTCCCCTGTTATTTAAGTTTGAGCACGAAACAAGGAAGTTTATTGCATATAACCATGTGTCATCCTGTACCTATCGATTGAATTTCATATCCTGAGAATTCATTCTTGAGAATACATTGTTGTTCTTTTTTTACAAATAGCCGGCAAAAGAACAAGCCTGATAGCTTGTTTCTCACATAACCTATAACCATATAGACAATGGAACATACGATATAATATGACAATAATTAGTGAATAATAACACGGCGTTAAGGTTACCTTTTCAAAATCCGGTATTTCTTCTTTTTCTTTTTCCTTCTTCCCTTTCTTACCCTTCTTTTTTGTAGTTACCACTTCTTCTTCTTCGACCTTCTGTTGTTCTTCTGTACTTAAAAATTGAAAGACATCATTTATTATTATTTTAGCTAGTTATTTGGAAAAATTATATATCGTAACAACATTTATCGTGACATTTAACGTGATTATTTATAGTAGCTTAATAAGGTCACTTGTATAATATAAAAATTGTATTTTAAGACTGACATTTTCCCGTCTTGTTCAATTTTGTACCACGGAGATGGTTGTCCACTATCAGGTTTTCCATGCGACCTCTCTTTTCACGTTTTACTGTAGTTTATATTCTTTTGTACCTTCTTTTATATATTTCGAAAATTGAAGTTACAAACCTGCAGGGAGAGACTCCTCAGACCATTGAAATTGCTCACTGCTAGTCTTTTTCACAGCTTCTACGACCTGGAATTTAACATTTTAAATAAAGTTTTTGACAACAGAAGTTCAAAATTGGTAGAAATCATGGATCAAAATACCTCTTCCGCCTTCTTTTTTCCCTTCTTTTTCTTTGCTTTTGGTTCTGAAAAGAAAATAGTCATTTAATTACTTGGGTGTAGATTGTACTTTTGGTAAGGTTAGTGTTTGGTAGCGATGAAACTTTAGTGTTATCTGGATATAAAAAAATCGAAATATATGTATTACTTAAAACATTTTCATCAAATTTTCAATTGTTCATTCATATGGTTGCATTTCCCATTAGATGAGACTATTTGCAGTAAACAATATTTATGTACCTATGTATGTAGATTTTGATAAACTTTTATTTTTATTGGGGTTGTTCTGGTCTTTTACTAATGCAGAGGCCGAAAATGTATTATGTCACGTACTGTACGTAGGGGAGTTTAATATGCAAATAAGCAATTTATGTTCACTTCTTTCACTATTTTGAAACATGAAAAAATATGAACTGCTCGTTTGCGCACGGGTATTGTCGATGTTATTGACAAAACATGCAAGTCGCTGTTGTTACCTCAAGATTTGAGTGTTATTCTACTGTCGTTATCCATTTCGTTTTTATAATCGTAGTTTTGTTTATAATGGTAAACTACTTATAACGTTACGTTTTTCTTAACTTTACTGGAAGGGTCAACGTCACACAGAAAGCTATGGAGAAAACTATGTTATGTTTCATTGCGAGGTGAGATTTGTTAGTACAGATAAATGTACTGATTATAATTATTTAATTATAATACAATTTTTTGTAAGTAAAGAAATTGCTGAACCTTCTAAGCGAGCGGCGATGAGAATATGTGATGGTTTTTATCTTTAAAAGTCGCAAATAGTCAGCCTAAACCCTGTCCGCCTAGCCTGGCCGCTGTAGGCGAGCGTGCAAGGCACGCACCGCATGGGGGTAGCACGTACGGGGGCGATAAATAGACCAAGACCGGGAAGACATAAAAGTAAATCTATGTGAGGTTGGTATTGAAACGACTCGTTGGGGAATGTAAAACGCTTTTGCAGCTAGCGGCCCTGACGTTATCTGATGACCACTTCATGAAGGGTACCTTCGATGACTGGAGGCAGGGATTCGAAGGAGGCGCTGGTGTACGAAGTGTCGGTGTACTGGACCTCCTCAGGCTCCGGCTCCAGGTCCATCGCGGCCACCAGCACCTCATCCTGGACTTCCGATTCTGACAACAGTTTCATTGCAATAAGTTTGATAGGAAAAATTCCATCACTTCAAGTGTGTCCAAAAATGACTACTTTACCCGGTGGTTCCTGCGATTCTTCCTGGAAATAAAAAGAGGTATTAAGAAAAATAGTAATAAATTATACTTATAATGCGATTGCGCTATATTTAATTCGTTTTAGTTGTATCCCTTATGCACAGCTTTCCACCCTTATGATTATTATTTATTCACTTACCTACGTACATTGTAGAGTGGCGCCGAGAATTTAAAATGCCGTAAGTAACTTTTGCTTATAAGTAAAATTAACTGTGATTTCACCTACATTAATTTGTTTTAGCAGGCAGTGGGAATTCCATATTGTCGGCGATTCGGGAATATAATGCGACACATAATTTTTGTAACTTAGACGGACGTATTTTTGCCTTTTTGTAGAATAAGGTAAAGGGTTTTACGTTCCGTATTTATTCAGTTGTATATTTAATGCTCGCCAGAGTTTAATTAAAGGACAGATTTTTCATGTTTATTCTTTAATATATATATTGCCGTTACTAGTTAGTTTGTGTAATATGATTAAATAAATAAATAGCTAATTTATCTACAAGCAGTCATCATAATAGCTTCGTTACCCTTTAACTTTTGTACTACACTGCTACATTGTATAATCTCGACGAAATTTAATGTTTGGTGGTAGGATTCTTTACTTGACTGGGCACCTTTGTGGTATGAACCACAAAATATTTTAACCTTGTTACAGTGTGAAAGCCGCTAATTTACTTAGGATAAGGTGGTATGGTAATGATATCAGTTTAGTCATTTTTACAAATACACTTTGATATAATGCTTAGCTAAAGGTATGTGGTTCGATATAATACATATAGATATGTAGTTACCTTTTTCTTGTCCTTTTTAGCCATTTTGTAAAGCGTTGGAAATTATATGTTCAGTAAAAAATATTATATAAAATAAAAAATCAAAAATGTTTGTTTAAACGTTGAATTAATGTTGTCAAATAATCAAATGACAGGTTTTACGTCAGTGCTGACTTTTTAAATTTTAAAGAGATGCAAACACATTGATCCATATCACATCCATATTGATCTATATTCTTACTCTATGTCATGCTCTACGTGCAATCATTACATCATCATAACACTACAACACGTCACAAATTAGATACTATCCATATTTTGTGAACACGTATTTAAAGTGTAGGTACCTAGTATTAATAAGTCGGTATCGTACGCATCGGACGCATCGCATTAAACGGATCGTAGTATTCTTTGTATAGAAAATCATACAAGTGCGT
>DWJQ01002129.1:0-10012 GCA_018248915.1 Hesperia meskei straton | reverse complement strand
GTTGATTGCTACATTGTTGTTTACTTTTAGCATCATTCATTTTTAATATACATTTATTTAACTACTTAAATAAAAAAATCTTACTGTAACATTTGTTTTTTTGCAAATTGGCTGTAAAAGCCAAATTGTAGCGCCATCTAGTTAAGTAACATAAAAACTTAACTAAGAAGTTAGGAATATCATAGATATTTTGCCTAATTACCTCTAACCTCTCACATATTCTAAATTTTTGGTAGTTTTTAGTGCGTAGCTACCTATTTCCGCTCAACGGTAAGGTATCTGTCGGACGATCAGAAAAAGAGTGGAGAAATATTGTGACGTAGAATCCGATTTATGTCGATAAATTTCGACACATAATGCCAGATGTGTCGTAGTTTATTATTACTCGTATTTTTATGTCCACAAACAAATATTCAATATACACGGTATCGATATTCGCAGTGCTTAGCCCATCACTACACATATACATGTGAGTGTGTCACACGCATTGGTGCATTTCATTTTTGGTTTCGTCCAAGTGACTCAATTACCAATCTATACTATATAATATCTATGGCGTAACAATAAAATTAATCAACCACCATTAATCATTTGTGACAAAAAGTTTGAGGGAAATATACTAAATTGAAAAACAATTTTATGCTAATACTGTCGTAGAAAATGAAAGTGCGTTAAAACAAGATGAAATAGTGGAAGTTTGACAGCGGAGGAACTATCAATCACTGGTTGAAAGAAATCGTTAACGAGGCCAGTTGGGGTGACATTCCGAATTTAAAGCCAGTCTGGTCAAATAAATGGCGATGTGAAGGTAATGGACATTTTCATTGTATTGGATGATTGAATTTTGCTGTTCCCTCGCTTCTTTTTTACGCGGTAATCAATGTCGATGTATGCCGTTGGAGTTACAGATGATTATTGACGATGGAGATCAGTCATTGACCCGTCAACTTGTCATAACATATAAAAATCATTTTAATGATTACATTTATTTTTGACATTCGGATGATTATACCAACAAATTACGGAAAATTGCCAAAAAGTCTCCCTAGTTAGTGAATGATGGGCTTTTATCACCCAATTTAAATATACTATTACTAATGTGAACATAATACATATAAAATTCATTATATTCACTACATCAAAAACTGGCTACATTATTTGGTCCGTCTACGTCATATCCTGTATCTTCCAAAATATACCCTCTTGTGCTTGTGTATCATAGTAGTAGGTAATTACAATAATTCTACAAGAATAGCTTTCGAAGTGAAAACGTTTTTAGGTGAGTTGAGTTATTTTTGAGCATAAGGGTGCGGTTCCACTGAGGCGGAGCGGAGCGGAGCTGCGCGCGATTCACCAATCACATGGCTTGAAAACCCCGCTCATTGTGCCTCGTGTGGATTTCAAGCTATGTGATTGGTGAATCACACGCCGCTCCGCCTCAGTGGAACCGCACCCTTAAGCTTACTTATCACGTACATGTATTTTGATAAGCGTCAAGCTGCAATATTTCGTCTTCGCATAGGTACAATATCTCTTTTATTCCTCAGATGTGATCCACTAAGTCAGAGAAATAAAAGTATGTTATTGAGAAGTTGATCGTAAGTGCAGTGTCATAATAAAATAGGTACGCTCCCACATCCGCGTATGAAATAAAATGCAGATTTTCCTCGTAAAAGTATTATAACTGTGTTTTATTGCACTTTGTATACAAAGTTTTGAACTTGGCTACGTTGTGAATCCAAACAGCTAGTTTTGGATAAAAGTTGGCATTGTATGGACGCTATAAAAATATATTGTATGTATTCTACTAATGCCTCTTCCTCGGTTGAATAGTTTTCGTACAGTGTTGGGACATACGACAATCTTTTTCTCATTCAAGATTTCCATTAAGGTCCTCTTATGTGCACACCTGCTTCAGTGACATATTACTATCTATAGCTTTATATCTAAATTTCGTCTAAAAGTTATAAAGTATTTAATCTTATTCTGCGTAGCCCGTAAGAGTAATGGTACCGAACATAATTTTTAATGAATTTAGGTAGCAAACGAGCATGCAGCACCAACCTTCCGCTGCTACCCATAAAGCCAGGACGGATTAAGAACAATACTCAGAAGTCGTTCTAATTAGGTCACAGATGCATTGTTATCCTTGTGAACTCAGATGGTCACCTCTAAAGAAAATGTAACGGGCTTTCTATCCTGAACACAACTTTTAACCACCAAAAAAAAACAAAAAACACAAAATTGGCAAGAAACAAAAACGACTCCAAAATACTATTTAACTAACTAACATAGCTAACATCACAATGTTGAAATATACGTTTTATTTATTTTTTTGTTAACAGTTCCCATAAGCAAAGACAAGTAAGTATGAGAAATATCATAGAACTTGTTCTAAGAAAACAGGTAGTAACATCAGAGCTTACAATATCGGAAAGCCACATTGCGCCTGTAACCACACACATCAAACTAAACTAAACCGTAAGCTGTTTGCTCTGTGCTATGTTGCATAAGCATAGTTTGCTCACGTTGCACCCGCTTGCGAGACATGTTAGGACTTGTTTAGTCGTTATGTAATGCTGAATTTTGAACTGGGAAGTGGAAATTCTTGAATCTATAATATTGAAGCTGCGAATGATCATTGTCTGCGCTGGGAACAGGTTTAAGAAGTACGAGGGCAAAGATGACTTAGGGTTATAAGTATTCATTGATGTAAAAGTTCGAATAATTATGATTAGGTATTTGAATTTGTGTTTGTCAATTTTGTGCACGTTTCAAAGCAAGGGCGGTTGCAATTAGGTATATATGTAAAAACATTTAAATATATTTCCACGCCACCATTAACAAAATACACTTCACTATGAATATTGTAACAAAAGCGTTATATTCTTCAGGTATTTGAGTAGTTTTGCTTTGTCCATTCTTATTTCATGTAGATACTTGCGCTGTTGACTGTACCAAGTACACAGTGTAACCGTGACGTCACTCCTGCATAGTTTATAATGCTTACAGAATATGTTAGACGCCGTTCAACATTATAGAATACGGCTTATTTAGTAGGTAAGTACTTTACTTACTGAGTTTGTAACTCAAACACTCAGCTTTAGTGGCTACGTCGTGCTGAACTAAAGTATATTGTGTATTGAAGTCGATTAATTGGAACACTCAGCATCAAACGTTGTCCAACTATGGCAAAGCCAAAAGACGGGTAATGATTTCATATGTACCTAAGTATATTAATATATTATGTACATACATTTATGTGTTTCGAAAGTATTCTAAACCTACTTATTGTTCTACTTATTGTTGTGAAGTATACATTTAATATAAAACTTTTTGTGATTTAAAACTTTTCTCACCGTGAATTGTACACATTTTATTAAGGCACGGGTACTCACGGTATATATTTCATTCGTCGACATTTTGACGTACAACGAAAACTGATTTCTGATTAAGAAAGCATACATATTTAAAATAAAGACCCTCCATGTTGTCTGTCCTTTTACATTAGTTTTCTTGAGTTTTTCTTCGTGAAAAAATCTAGAAATATCGTTGATACTTTTATCACGTTATGTATGAAGTCACAGTTAATCCAATATGAGGTTACTTAAAGGACATAAGCAATATTTAAGCATGTTGAATATGAAATCAGAGAACTTCAATTTGGTTAGCTGTAGACGAGCGTTAAAATAAAGTTACAAATGAAACAACAACAACAATTGCAGCAAACAACTTTGACACATGTTAAAATTATTTGTCCCAGCATAGTGGATTCATGTCGTGTTGAGCGATTACGATGCAAGTATTTCGTATTTACGTCACGACCCTCGATCGCAATTTCGACACTCTCTCAAAACCCTTCAAGATAAATAAAAACAAGGCGGCCCTCGAATTCTTAAAGAAAATTTAAATTCGGATCAATCTCATTAGACCTGACGACAGTTGGCAAAGTTTCAGCGACTTTCTTTTTTCTACCATCACTCCTCCCTGGGGTAACTGTAGGTGAGGGATGAGATCAATTACTTATCTTGGCTGTTTATAGCTCGTAACGAACTTTAGACTGTAATTAAAACTTTGCAACGTAACAATGCTTAGAGATAATCGTTACAGCGAACATTTTATTTTTACTATAGTTACCTATGTAAAAATCTGCTTTTGTATATTTGCAGTTGTAAAACTCGAAAAGAAATTGGTGGATCAACTGAACATTTTTATGTAAAATAGTTTTTTCAGAAATTTATTGAAAATGTATTAAAAGTTTTGATATTAAAAGTGTTTTAACAATGGTTTTTCCATAATTATTTCAATGTGAAATATCGTCCGTTTTGAATTTACCTACATAATTAATAAAATTAAAAAACACTGACGGCAAATTCGAAATCGTATTACAAAATCATTAATATCAATAAGTTTTTCTCCATCGATAAAACACGAATTGCCAAATGTCTTACGTAATTTTGTAAAAGAGCTGATATTATTTAAACTACCGATCTGATTTCTTCCAAACATACATACATAGCTAAATCTACTGCAAGAAAAAAAACGCATTGAAATCTGTGAATTCATGATGCAATGAGACAGACACACGAATACATTGCCACACAGGTCAAACATAATTTAAATAACTCCCCTCTTTTTGCGTCGGGGATTAAACATTTGGCGGAATTGTTACTTACGTTGCCATGGTCACCATCCCGACAGGCAAGCATTCCAGATTTAGCTCCTAGAATTATAAAGAATAAACCAAAATATAGTCGTTTATCTGGTTGAGTTAATCTATTAATAGAAGTCGGTTGGTTTCTATTACAGCTTCAGGGAATAAGCTGCTTTTAAGCAAAATTTCCGAATATAATAAAAGAATATTCCATCCAACAAGGGATAATACCGTTATGGGGACCCAGTTAGGGAACAATAGAAAACCAATGAGCCGTGAGTTATCCTAGCTCCTTCATATAATGGAAGGTTGAACATTATTTGTAGCAGATGAAGCCCTTATTAATGCGACAAAAATATAACATAATAACAAGATAAGTAACTTAAAAAAATAATTGATTTTAATATTGATAAGTAGAGAGAGAGCGGTGTCGCTTAAAGTTAAAACTGAGCAGGACCACACAACTACTATTCCAATAAAAAAATATCAACATCGATTCATATCAGTACAAAGTTATGAGGTAACCCTTACAAAAAATACAATCGAATTGAGAACCTCCTATTTTGAAGTCAGTAAAAAAGACAATCAGTTTAAGTTCAATTCTACGAGTGCTTAATTGTAAAAATGAGCTACTTGCTTTATAACAAGCAGAAAAGCGATTGCCCATAAATATCAGTGGTACCAGAGTCATTAGCGTTTGCTTTGTTGGCCGCGAAAGAAGGAAGATGGAAGGACAATACGAGTCTCACGGTCCCAACTGAAATACGGCCGCTGTCTGAAGAAAAAAGGTGATAGGTAGGCTAGCCAGTTGTTAGCTCTACAATTAAGCTAATGCCGACTTATCCCATCTTGAGCAAGTTCCTGGTGTGCCGGTATAGGTCTGGTCCTAATACGGCCAAAATGTTCATAAATAAACACGATAATTCAGATTATTCTCTTTCTAAGGCATTAGAGCCAATACGATGTCAACGGTTAATGAAAAATATATTTCGCATACAAATTCTTGGAAAAGTCTGTTGCTACGACACATCTGACACACCTCACATAACAGATGTCTTAAAGCACGGCTGGTTCAACTGCGCACCTTTTATTGGCTGCAAATGATAAGCGATTGATCATTGAGTCTATCACTTGGCACAAACATTATTATTTTAGTATAATTATGTCGCCTCATACATTTTACTTCTACCTTCTATTCTTAGTTTACATGGAGATAAAAAAATCGGCAAGTTCAAGATTTAACTTTAAATTTGAACTAAACAGAATATTATTTACTGCAAGCAAAGCGTTTTAAACAACTGCTACCACAAAGATATAAAATTACATTAAAACATTCCTTTCCATTTAGAATTACATTGGCACATGAAGCTGTTATCTTGCAAAAACACTCCGAGAAAACACGAAGTTAGTCTAAGCGGCTTATAAAAGCATATTTTGTTGTAAAAATGTGCCACAGTTGAAATGCGATAATACATTTGTTGTGAAATTCATTTCAGAAGGAGAGAAAACCCTACAAGTATACATATATACTCTCCCTACAAGTAGTATATTTGTTATTTGTTAGTATATTTGTTATATCTAAAGGATCCTTCTTTTTTAGAGTTACTAAGTAAATATTATGTAGAATGACTTATAAAAGGTATTTCGAATTTCTTCGGGATCACTTAATTAATTATTCCGTACTTGTTGAAATCATGGCCTTTTTCAAATCTAATCGCGCTACGCTAGCAACGCGAGTGTTGGTAGTTCTTTATAAATTAGTATCTTACGCTTTCTTCTTCGTTTTATATTAACCTACTACGAGTATATTATAAATGCGAAATTTCGTGAGAATGGATATTTTTTCCTCTTTCTTTCTTTATAAATTTATAAATTAAATAGCTGATTCAGTTTCAGTTCTGATTGTATACGGTGATATGTAAGTATTATGTTCTCAATCACTAGCGACATGTTGTTGTCAAAGGTTTTCATTTTACAATTATAATTATTTCATACTTTATGACCGTGATCATGAAACTATGACTGTGAATTCTTTTCTGTTGTGAATTCTTAATATTACCTGCATTTAATTTTGTCTATGGTTTTATTTGTTCCTAATGAAAGATTTTGCTATTTGCATTTAAACCCATATAAAAATATCCTGACATTATTCACTTTACTCATTATACTACTTTTTGCTTTTTGGCCGTACAGTTTTTATTTTGGCATGTAACCACGCCGTGTATTTTCCACTCCACTATCTAGTTTCCCCAATTCATGGTTTTTAACGTAAAAATTCAAAACGCTCGCGAGGAAACACGAGTACAGAAAACTTTTCAAAGCATTCAGGTTGCCGCGGAAATAGGTCGAGATACATAATGAACATGAAAATATGATATTCTGGAGATCAGTTTTCAAAGGCGTGTAAAGGCATTTCAAAGTGAATGGGGATGCTCTTTTGGATTTCGAACAGAAAGCAAAGATGTCATTGTTTCAACTTTGTCTCGTATTCTTAAAGTTTCTTCTGCAGATGTTGGTATGTTGGTACGGAGCATGTATTTTTACGAAAATAGACGTTAAATAAGCAGACATAGTAGACGTAGGATTTAATAACGCCATGGTCAATTCGTTACCGACCGATAAGAAGTGAAAGACCCAAAATTTTTGCTCTTCGGCTATACGTAAATAAGTTTTGTCAAAAAGCATGAGGAACGAGCCCTTTCTTATTCTTAAACGACTTAAAAGAGAGGACGTTTTCAATTCATCAGTATTTTTTACATTTTACCTTATAATTTTTTACTTTTTACTTGGTGAACCGATTTCGATAATTCTTTTCTATACTTGAAAGCTTATTGGCGAGAAAAGAATTCGCGAGTAGTATTAAAGTTAACTCTACTTATCGATAAATGACCCCATATTGGCCAAAGAAGTTTGGACGATGTTCATGCATTTCTCACTTTTACGTTGTCCTAATAGTAAATGCGCAATTTAATGCGGACCCTGAAGTATTTCTTTTCATGTAAATTTCCAGTACATTTGGCACGAACCGCGTCCCATTTCCATGTTCCAATTCTAAGTTACAATCTCCGCAATGTTATTATTTTTTATTTTGCTTTTTGGGTTTTCCTTTTTAAATGTCCTAACGTATTTTAAATTAAATTTTTAAGGGTTGTAAATGCAGATTCAAAATGATGTTATGTGAGGTTAAATAGATTTATATGAATTTTCCCATTTTGTAACATACAATAAGATCTTATTAAATTATATAAATGTGAAGTCCTTGATATTACTCCTGCGAAGACAAAGATTAGTCGTTGATACGTACTCGATTTCAGTAATGAATACATTTGTTCACTTCGGTAGAATAATAATGTGGAATATTTCAAAGAATGTCAATTTAGATTAAGTGAATTGGAACGAAGGTAAGAGCCCTCGTGAACAAGATGATACCGAGACTCGAACCATTTTTATTATTATGTTGCCAGATTATGAAATTGTACTGACTTCAATCAGTAAGCGTTTAAGCACGTAAGGCGTAGCCTATTGTATAATTAATTGATTTCTTCAATCGTCGTGGTTATCATTTTATAAGGACGTCATGGCTTCAACTCCTTATTGGCCCACTGCTGAGCACGCTAATGTGGGTCAAAGTCGCTCAGCTCAGATATCTCCACGTGGTTGAATCAGAAATTATGAGAATTGTAGATGAACACGGGTAATCGATATAATCAGGACCAGATTGGTCTAATCAGATACCAGATACCAGATTGGATAATCAGATTGGTGCCAAAAAAGAGGTCTACGTCCAACAGTGGACATGTAAAGGCTGATGTATGGATGGATGGACTGAGCATGAGTCTCTCCCCAGCACTGAGGAGGCCTAAAGCATAACATGTATCTCCATGTTATATTATATTGGGTATTGCTACAATACGAACTTATTGTAAATAACGTTATGGTATTAATTTTTATAATTTAAATCGCATAACTTTAAATAATGTTATATACGAAATGTATAAAAATTGCTCGTAAACTCGCCTTCTTTCTCCGTTTCTTATAAAAATTAAATATTATGTTAAAATGAAGCTTGTAATTAAAAAAGTACCTACAGAAAATCTGAAGTTAGGTAATAAATTTATACAGAAAACGGTAAATTCGTTGAAGGGAGGCTGAAAATTAAAAGAAAATTAGTTTAACTATAAATTCAACTTAATCCCTATTTTAGTAAATTAAGTGTAAAGTTGGAATAATTCAACGTTAAAACAGTCGATAATTCAAGTAAAGAGAAACAAATACTTTGTATTTTTAGATTCTTTCGCCACTGATAATCCTGTAGCAAAACCTTACCTTTACATTTTATGCGATATAATATCATAAGAATTCATTACATTCCACTCAAAGGGAAGTCATATCAATACCCGCTGGAAGTTCCCATGAAACCAATAGGGAAAATTCAATAAACATAAAAATGAAATGTAATAAAACGTCGTATCAGTCAGGAACATGCGAGTGGAAGGTTTGCTTCGATAGTTACGACATAGGTAAAGCTCAATACGAATAACCGGTACCACTTGCCATTTTAGGGTTGTAAGTTAAACACTGATAAAATTTGAATTGGGGATTTCTAATGACTTAGGGTACCTAAATTTGATGATAATAAACTTTTTTGTAGTAATTCATATTAATGTAGAACTAGTTTCCAATAGATTTGATATTTTTCAGTACGTCGCGCGTCGCTTTAATTTACGTGGCTTCCCAGTTATATGAGCAGAAACCCGTCATAATGGGTTGAAGTCAGACCAGCTAAGAAATAGATTGCTTTTTTATGAACAGTTGTGACCTAATAGTCTGAACGTAAGTCTTTTAAATTGAGTTTACATTTATTAATTAGGAAATCAATCTGGATAGGTACTCCATTGCAGAGTCAAACAATCTGTTAGAAATATACCTTGCCTTTACTCTGGTTCACCATAGTGGATGTCGCCGGATTTTATCGCTAGCACGAAATAGTACGATTATATATGGCACAAAAATAAATTCGACGGTCAACTAGGGTATGCTTGGGTATTCGACTGTGTTGAGATAATCGACTTTCCTTGCAAAACCAGCACGCAAAGTGAGACAAAATATAATATCATCGTATCATTGACTGGTGTCAGTACGATAAATGATATTCATTAGTCAATCAATGCTCTTCCATCTACACCAGACCTGGTAGCCTCTTTACACGCATTGTTTTTGGTGATATACAATTAACTCAAGGCTAGCTTTGCGCTCGTAATTTGAACGAACACCAGACATCTCGATGGCTCACTATTACAAGGTTCTATGTTAAAATTGTATCACATATTTAGTTAAGAATTCTACGAGGTTCTATAT
>DWJQ01002128.1:0-10016 GCA_018248915.1 Hesperia meskei straton | reverse complement strand
GATTTACATTGATATAGATAGTAGCTGGCGCTAGCATCACTGGATTATCAAGGCTAATTTATCGGATACTGGACGCTGGACTGGATTGTAACACGTTTACACTGATGCAGTGCTGATCCAACGCCGGTGTTGCTGGCGCCAGCTACTGGATCAATGTAAATCAGCCACTGTAAATCAATATAGGAAGTAACGAAGCGAGCTCGAACCGCCATCGTCACGCTCCGAGGCCGCGCCGTACATAACATTAATTTAGACATGTCTGTACCAGCCGATATAAAATTACATTACGTCGTTTACGTTCCGATACCGTGGAATTCAAAAACCTTGACTCCACTTATGCCTTTGTATAAAACCGTGTAAAAATATATGTATGCCTTGAAAATTACGATTGATTTTAGATTGAGGCTAAAAGCTGATTGCAGAACTCCTCGTCATTATTGATATTTTGTTACAAAAATATCATAGTACTCACTCGCGTGTCGGATTGTATAAAACTCGCCCTCTGTATGACACAAGCTGGAGCCGTAATGAATTGTATCAATCACCTGTCGCGAGCCGCCTGCGGAAGGGGAGTTTACCGACCGACCGGCCGACCGACCGACGCGACATAAGGCGCTTTGCCCACGCAGCAACTATTGCAGCAACTGACAATTGGCAATTAACTGACAACTTGCTGTTTACATACATTTCAATTGGACTGCGCACACACAGCAACTCGAGCAATCGTCAACAGTTTTCAGTTACTGATATTGTTGACTAGGTCATTTCTTAATTGCCGCAACTAGCAAATGGTAAATATTATACCGGTTTTTAAAGTGGCCGGTTTTCACAACTGTCAATCGCAAATCAATCAATCAAGTTGCTCACAAATTGCTATGAAATTGCGGCAACCGTAAACGTTGTAGCAACTATCAACTTTTTACAGGAAACGTTTAAAAAGTTGACAGTTGCCTCAACTTGAGTTGCTCAGTGGGCAAAGCGCCTAAGTACCTATTCTGTTTTCATAAAAAATCTTGAAATCACATAAGTGAGAGAATATCTCCGTGCAATTCTTAATAATGTAAAGGATTGTATGATTGGTAAGGTAATACGATACTTAAAATAACATAATATTAAGGTTCATTCCATTCCACATAGGTACATATAAAATACACTACCCTTAATCTAGAAATCGTACCCAGAGACGTCACTTACGTATTACGTATCACGTATTACGAGAGGCAGGAAAATATAACATAGAGTTGTACGTATTTTTTTGTTACTCGATGTCCAAAAAGTAAATAATATTCAAAAAGATCTAAATATTTTATAAGTATCACTTCTTAAAATAACATCTTTTATCAAGGTTTATACCAATTTTTATTTTTTGATACTTCGTAGGTATGTAAAATCCAGAGCGTAGCCATTAAATAGCTAATATTTAACTGAAGTATCTATACGAATTAATTTCCCGTTGTTCATAACTTGACGTCTCTGTGCATATATGTATGTAGGTATTCTTATCAAACTATTAAAGGCTAATTATATCACATCATGTCTTGAAGTGGTCCCCAGACGCTTACACCTTCTTGAAGCCGTAGGAGTTAATCACTGGAACAGGATAAAACTGTATTAGCGACTTCAAAAAAGGAGGAGATTCTTTTTTTATGTGTGACAATCACTGCGCTCAATTTTTTTTACTCGGTGAACTGATTTTGATATAAGTATTTTTTTATTACAAAGCTATGACTACAAAGCAAAGCAAAGCTGCTTCGTTTGGTCCCATCTTTTGCGCGACATCTGACGAAGATTTTTTAAGTCATCTACTATCATACTTGTAGATGTTTAAACCTTTTTTTATGGTAAAGTTATTTTGTGGAGCACGTAGCTTAGTTGGCAGCCCTGCCTCCAAAACAAGTTTACGGCTTCGATTTCTGACCGGGTAGGTTTTTATGTGACAGATAAACAAATGCTTGTTCTCCGGTCATGGGCGTAGATCATAGATCACGGGTGTAGTGATGTGTTTTTAGGTTGTTTATGTCATCCGCGACACAACAAAACCAATACAAAGTCGACGATGACAAGACGCTATATATTTTTTTCCGAAAACATTTTATTATTCGACAGTAAATTACACAAATATTGACAAAAACAGTGACCAGATGTAGCAGTCGTTACCTAAAGCGTTAAATGAGTCAAACTCAATACTGAATTTCGCACCATTGGACTATTATCTACCACTTGCGGTACTATAGCAACAACACGCTTAAGAACCAAATACTTGTAAACTTAGGTACCTTTGAACTCTTCATTGCACAGCAACAATAGCTCTAGCCACTGATTGCCACTGACCCTGGGCAGGGATAGGGTTCCTCCGTAGCAGTCCGGCAGGCACTTGGGGCTGATATGTTTATGGAGTAGGTCTCTGTCGTTGCCCATGAACACTATTCTGGATCGCAGCTTGTCTTTGAGGAAGGGTTTGAACAGCTGGAACACCATGTTGAATATGTACGGCTGGTTCACGATGTAGAATCCTTTCACCCGGAGTGGTATGCTGTCCTGCAAGAGAAAAACATTGTTTCTAGATAAAATTTCCTGAGCACGGATCTCTTCTTATCATCAATCAAAATATGGAATTGCCGCTCTCCGCTAAAAACAAATTTATTACGTGTGTTCACAGTTCAATGTAGCCTGTTAGCAAAATTTACTGAGGGCGTTTTAAATTCTCGACACTAAAGAACAATGAACTGTAATAACACGGGAGGAAATCTGGTGTATTTGTATGGATTGCAGTTAAAACGAATTCCTTATCGATTGTTATCAAACGCGAACGGAGTATAGTTGGTCACTGGCCATACCTGCAAAGCGAGGGTTTCGGGGGTTCGATTCCCGGCCGGGGCAGATATTTGTGGCAGATAAATGTTTATTCTCCGATCTTGGGTATAAGTGATTTTCATATTATTTTTATGTTCCCTGTGACATACATTATCCTAGTGCAAGTAACTGTTTAAGGGTTTTTTCTAAGAACATTAATTGTATGACGATGTTGAACATACCTGCAGCCAGTCTATAATCCGCTTAGCGAAGGCGGGGGTGAACTGCCACACCTGCGGCATGGAGAGCCCGTCCATGTCCAGGATGACCACAGCTCCACATATCTGCGTCTCCGGCTCTAGTATAGCCGCTTCCAGGAAGAGCACGCAGCCCTTGAACACCTCGTCCAAACTGCATTTGTTGTGTTTCCAGTGTTCTGGAAGATGTAATTAGATCATTGTTTTGTATTGCCATATCCTTTAAACTCCCACAGTTTTGATAACTTTGCTAGCGCGCATTTTTTGTAATAAAAAGATATTTACTTGTGTCAAAAGATAGGAGTGGTTAATCTTGATCATTATTGCAAACCCTAACCGTCCCAGGACTAAGCTTTGGTCTTCTCAATAGGGTACGCTGGCCAAATATAGATTGGCAGACCTCATAAAACGTAACGAAAACCTCTCTCGTGTGTACATAGGTTCCCTAGCACTGTTTACCTTTACTGAGCGTCAAAGGCGTGCACCGGACGCGGGCAGCTCGCATGGGGGCGGCATAAAAGTAAATCTGTGTGAGGTTGGTATTGAAACGGCGATTTGCAAAACGTTTTTGCACGAGAGCGTCCATGCAGCAATAGTGGCGGGCTGAGCCCCGAGGTCAGCGATAATTCATTTTTTATAGACATTATTTTTAAAATTAGATGTGCGTGCATTCGAAACTATCCTGTTTGGGAGTCCAACGATCACATCTATTGGATATCACTGTCATAAAGTAATTAAGTAATACTAATTTGTTTTTGAGACAAAAAAGAGACGTTGATTGTGGGCATTGTGGCAGAATATTAATAATTTTATTTGTTAATGTTCAGATGGAGTAGGTAATACCCATTTTTTGCATAATTTGTAGCATGTTTATGACTTTAGCCTTGGTGTTCGTAATGACCTAATAATAATAATCATTTATGTCCCTCCGAATTTGAGAAGTGCAAGTGGTCATTTTAAAAATATAACGACATGCGTGTCACCTGTATTTAGAGTAATCTTATTAAAGGTTGAGGTTGAGTTTGTTTGAAAATAAGTCAAAAGTAAGTATTTCCACGCGGACCAAGTCGCGGGCAACAGCTATTAGTCATAAAGAGTTTTGTTTATCTTATATTCTTGTGTGTTTGTTGTTTTTACGCCTTTTCAATTACACTTTAGGTAAGTGCTGTCTATAATCTATAACTACTTTGCTGGGTTACCTAAAAGAAATCGCTTTAAAGCGGAAAGGTCTTGCATTGTTTCGTATTTCTTTCTCGTGTTTAAGTAGGTATATGGTGTAAAAACTAAAATAGAAATAAATAATGAAATAAAATTAACAATGACTCTAGTCTCCAAAAGATGTGTGACCTATGACTTGTATTATGATCATTGTGCTTAAAATAATGCTGCAAAAAATATTTGACACACGATTAATATTTTTACACTGAACAATTTTAGGTATGTTTAGTTGAGTGGGTATAAATTGTAAAGGCGTAAAAATTGTGAAATATTGGAATCCAGACCCAGTATCTTTAGAAAAACTTTTGCAATGTGTTTTTTATTTTAACAATAAGCACCTATACATAAAAAACCGGCCAAGTGCGAGTAGGACTCGCGCACGAAGGGTTCCGTACCTTAATTAAATTATGTATAATAAAAATATTGTTAGAAAAAAAACCCGATTGCTTACAAAAGAACTCAAAAGAAAAAATATGTCACAATATCAACATAAAATACTTCATGCTGCCGCATACGTAGTACTTGTGATAAATATTTTTTACCCGTAGGTAACAGCATTGTTTGTCCCCGCCTGCAGCACCATGAAGTATTTTATGTTGATATTATGACTTTTTTTCTTTTGAGTTCTTTTGTAAGCAGTCGGGTTTTTTGTTTTTCTAACAATATTTTTACTATACATAATTTAATTAAGGTACGGAACCCTTCGTGCGCGAGTCCTACTCGCACTTGGCCGGTTTTTTATATATAGGTGCCTATTGTTAAAATAAAAAACACATTTAAAAAGTTTTTCGAAAGATACTGGCCCTGGATTCCAATATTTCACAATTTTTAAGATAAGAAAAGAACTCAGGATTATCCCCTCTTTTTCTTCCACTTTCGGGCGTCGTTTTGAAAATTCATATAGCCTATAATACTAACACAGTTCTGACGAATTCAACGATATCTCATATGTCGAAATCCGTTCAACCGTTTGGGCTGTGGGGCCCGACAAATAAATGGACATACATACAAGCATACACTCGAAAAACATAACCCTCCTTTTGACGCAGTCGGGTAAAACACCAAAAAAAATCTGGTCTGTTGTATGAAAGCCTCACTTAAATATTTAATTGATTTATTGTACCCACATATTACGCACAACGCCATCTCTTGGACTGAAAGGTAACTCAACTATCGCTGAGGCGTCGAATATATGGGCGCCCACTTAAATATTCCGTATTAAGTATTCCGTTTTTTAGTATTTGTTGTTGTAGCGGCATCAGAAATACATCATCTGTGAAAATTGCAACTGTGTAACTATTACGGTTCATGAGATACAGCCTGGTGACAGAGGGACGGACAGACGGACGGACGTCGAAGTGTCAGTAATAGGGTCCCGTTATACCCTTTACGGAACCCTAAAAAAGGTATTAAAGGTTTTTCATGCTGGGTTGCCGGGTACCTAACACAATTTTGATGATTATTTTTTACTTGAATTTAAATAAAATTGAAGCAATTAAGTTATGTGAAGTATTCTTGATTTCATAGTGATTAAGCTTAATTACCTAATAGAGTTTCGTGCTGTAAACAATCAAACGCCGTGGTTAAATCCCAAAACACTTATGGCGTTCTGAGAAGTCTCCCAGG
This sequence comes from Hesperia meskei straton, assembly GCA_018248915.1. NCBI lineage: Eukaryota > Metazoa > Arthropoda > Insecta > Lepidoptera > Hesperiidae > Hesperia > Hesperia meskei. Next base: position 4,122 of record DWJQ01002128.1, on the reverse strand, counting down.
CTTCAAAGTACCTAATACCTAATTGCGCACAAGTAAATTCAGAGATACAGCGGTGACAAGCAAGTGGATTGACCTTCCTTCCTTCCTGGACTTCCGAATAAGCGATTCTAGGTTCACTAATTCATAAAAATGATGTGCGTATAATAATTTAATGGTGACCCGCGTTAATTACGGAAAACATCGTGAGGAAATTTCCACATCTAGGGGCCTGTCATACTAATGTTCTCAAACGTATAGTAAAGGTTGCCAATTCGCATTTGGCCAGCGTGCAGGAATAGTCCAGTAGAACAGGCCATAAGGCCTGTACTGTACCTCCTCCACACATTGTGGAACCACCAAGTTCTCCCAGTAGTGACAGGACACCTATACATATACAGTAGGTAGGTACACCTATAGCACATAAGACATAAAACGGTTATAATATGCGATGATGAAAATGAGATTTAAACAGAATTAAATTAAATAATGATTAGTGTTTGATTGTTTAAATAAGTTTGCCAAACGTTCTTCTCTGTGTAGGACGGTCCGGTTTTTAAGATAGAATCCCGATATCGCCATGGTGCGTACACATTATGCAACATGTTATACAACTTTGGTTTTATAACACGTCCACACTATCTAACATTGTTGTCTAACAATGAAACATGTTACAAGACCGTACACATTAAAACAACATTGTTGTATAACAATGTTTTATAACAAGGCATGAGTAGGTAACTCGTGTGCAAAAGTTATATAACATTGTTGCAAAAACTAGTAACATGTTGTATAACTTTGTTTTGTAACACATAGAGTCCACATTTGTAAAATATGTTATTAAACAATGTTTTACAACATGTTTTGTTACATAGTCTGTACGCAATACAAACAGTTGCACCAACGAGTTTTTGTCGAGCAGAATTTTTAAGATTTTAATAAAGGTCATTATACAAAAAATATGTTGTTCGCTCGCCGAACAACTTGTAAAAGATAAAATGAAGTACGTCATTCACAATATTTTTATACCGTTATAATTACTATTTTGTATTTGTAGTTCTGCTTTTAATGAAATAGTAAAGCCCACGCGTATAACTGTAAACGATAGCAATAAAATTATAACCGGAGTTCAGCGACTTACATTCGAGAATAACAATTTATCGATATACGGCCACTTAACTGGTTCCCTTAAATTAAAAAGTCATAATAAAGCAAAAGGCAATCGGAATGCGCAAAGGATCAACAGAAAAAGTTGTCAGAATATGAGACAAAGGACTGGTTGTGGTGGTGGTAGTGTGCCGTGGTTTAAAAATAAATGAACTTTATTTAAGGTTCAAGAGTGGTTATTCAATGTCAGCTTTTACATAGCTGGTGAGGGGGTGGGGAGGTGCAAACCAGTTTTAAGTCATCAGTGAAAAGAAACTTCACGCTATAATTCCGCCTTTCAACTACAATATTGATATCCGAACGCAACTTGCGAAGCGGTTATAATTCTAATCTGAAAAGACTAACAAAAGCCAGACAGGCCGGACATCATTTATTTTGGCCGGACACGCCACAGCGACTCTCAAAAAGCCTAACACTGTCCGGCTTTATTCGGATGCCTGGGAACACTATGCACAGTGTAGCTTCTTTTTCGTTTTTTACCAAACGATATAGTGCCAGATACAATCATTTTATACATAAATATCAATATTGTAATGTGGAGAATAACGGTAGGTATTATGAAATTATTGCTTTTTGTAACGCACGCGAATTGTAACTAATGAATGTTATTTTTAAATCTTCAAAGCGACCATAAACATCACTATATGTATAAAATTTTTTATCATAGTGCTATTGGTGGTAATAAAACTCTTAATTCTTTAACAGATAGTGGCGTAATTTCCAATTCAAAATGCCATAAACACTTTCTCCCGCTTCTTTATCTGCCAATGCGTCAGTATTTATTTAACTTTTAGAAATGTAAATTTTCTGAATATATTTTAAAACATATTTAATTCGTCGCTGCGATATGTTACCAATCCAGTTTTAGACAGCAGATAATCACTCTTCCTGTTTCACCTAGATGTCAAAACACGGTACCTATATTTAATATACCTAGTCTGTCAAAATTACCATATTTCGCGACTATTCACACGTTTGATGGGTCGCGTAACGATGAATGAAAATTTGTATGGAATGGCACAGCATCGCGATATTTTCCCGTCAGTTGATGACCTGTCGCAGCAACATCACTAGCATAATTATGATAATGTGGCTTCTGTACGCAACAGCGCAATAGTAGTAGCGACAAAGTAGCAACATAATTTCGATACCATAGACATTATTAACAGCCGTCCTGGCGTTTTTAGGAACTTAGTATTAAACACAATTTATAAGGCATAACAACATATCTGTAATAAAAAATATATATTTTTGTTTGTATCAGTGAACATCGATCAGTTAAAGTTTTATTCTTAATTTTTCTTTATTGAGAATGTATAAACTTAAAGTTAAGTTTCCTTTTGGTTGAATTTATTGCCTTCACTTTCAATGTATTCAAAGTAATTTGTGGTTAACGGTATTGGTTCACAACCTAATATTAAGTTAGAACTACATTATATACCTAAGATCTGTTTTGTTAACCTAAATAAAGTAAAAAAAAAATTGTGTTTTTTTTACTTTCGATCGATTCGCATTAAAACGTAATGTCTAGTTATGAGACAAACGCCAGGATGAAGGCTTTACGACGCGGAGCGAGGTTACTAACTAGTTAAAAGTAATTTAATTGGGGTTTACACAACAAGTGTTTAGGTGCAAATTACAATAATTTAATGGATTCGCTCTACAAAACTCCACGCAAGCTTAAATTACATGGAAATTTTTCGTTAACATGTAAATTGGTCGGCAGTTTTAGATACAGCCGCAATAGTTGGTTACGATAACATGCTAAATAGCACCTATTCCAATTCGCAGCAGAGGACGTAGACTGCTTTACCTAATCTGTGGTAATTGTAAGAACCTTTTTAGGAAAAATATTAGCTAGAAATTTACTTTTAACCCTTTTTTCTCTAAAAATTATATTTAGTATAGCTACCTACCTAATTTCGAGATTATTGTAAAAACATATTGAGAGCCAAACCCAAAATATTCACAAGCAAGACCAAGGTTTGATGTTGAAATTTTCACAGAAAAACTTTAAAAAATCTATTACTAACTTTTACAATTCAATTAATTTATTTTAATCACTTAGTATTTTCGAGCGACGGAATATACATTATACATGATTGGTATTTTCTTTGTTTTCTTACTTCTTAAAGAAACACTTTTTAAATAAATTTTAAATACTTTTTACTCTTGACCAAGAAAAATACTCCGATATAAAAAGCACTTTGAGAACTCACACCGGAAAATGCTCGTTAGTTATGTCTTTCATCAAGGATACTTACTTTTAAGTTTTACAGACGAGATTCCAGCTTTATATTGGAATAGCAAAAATTCTATCAGAGATAAACGTTACCTAAGTGCTGAATTTAGGATCAGTATTTAAATTTATACTGAATTTTTGTGTACATCAGTTTATAATTAATCTAAATTGATATACTGCAATGCTGAGAATATCTATTACCGTGTATTTTTACATAATATTTGGAATATTTTCGTACCTAATTAAGACAACTATATTTATCTATCAATTTTATACACAGCATAACAAAAATTGGTACATACATATATTGGTACGTATACTTTCATAAGTATTATCACTAATGAATGAACTAATTTATAAACAAATTATTAATAAATAATGAGAAATAAGAGAATTTATAAATAAATAATCAGAATTTAAACGAATGCCAAAGCGTTAGCCTATGTTTATTTACGAACTCTATTTCAAATACAAGATGTTCTCCGCTACGTGCCTATAAATATTTCGGTTTGGTACTAATTCATGCTCGCGCAGACAGATTAAACAGTTTAAATGCACGTTTCATGTATTTTTAAAAATCAGTTCTTAACCTCTGATGACATACTACTTGTATGTATTTTTTATAGTCTGAAGGGCTGACGAAAAAGCGGACGAGCCACCTGAAGGGTAGTGGTCACCTGTGTAACGCCGGCCCTAAAGGAGAGCTCTTTTTACACCTTTCTTGAAGAACCCCATGT
>DWJQ01002127.1:0-10019 GCA_018248915.1 Hesperia meskei straton | reverse complement strand
GTTATATGAAAATTCATTCCCGCCCGCTAAATAGAAAACACCAACTTTCGGTCCCCTTAAGACCGAACCAAGTCGTCATTTTCGAATAGGTGGGATGAAAATAATATTTGTGGCATTTCGCTGAAATTCATTGCTAATAGGTATATGTTTTGCGGTTTTATTCAATGCTCTTTTGTGTGCCATATTCTTAAAATGTAATATTTTTTTCTTATTAATAAATATAACTTCTGCGTAAACTCTGCGTTCTGTGAAGAAAAACGTTTTTAAAAGGCTTAGTTGGGTTCTCGGTTTTTGGATTTTAACATTTTACAAAACAAATAACAAATTTCATATAAAAAATGAATATGAATATTAACAAAATCTGATCACCCAAAACAAAGTTATAAGGTAGCACACATAAAAAATGAAAATTGAGCACCTCTTTCTTATTTGAAGTCGGTTAAAAAAGATTTGTGGCCTGACTTTAAAAAAAGCAAAAGACTAAATGTTTATTGAATTGTTATTGTTACACTTTTTTAGTGGCGACCATCTCAGTCCTCAGGGGGAGCAACGCATCTGTGACCGAATCAGAACGAGATTCATAATTACAATTACTAACTATTACTATTACTAACATCATCTAACAGTCAATGTCCACACACTTATAAACAAACTCGATCAACTAATATTGTAACACCATCCGTTAACTGGACTAACCATCCCAGTCCCTAAATTGAGTCTTGTTCTAGGTTGGTCACAGTTATCATTGGCGGCAGCTGAGGCTTAGTGCTGCATACTTGTTTTCTACCTTAATTCTATACTTTAATTCCTACCTTAATTTCTATCCACAAGTGCTTTGCAAAGCCAAAATAACTACAGTATAAAATAAGTCTCACCTGGATAGGACACCAGCAAACAGCGAAGACGACAACGACGACCACAACCATTCTGGTCACCTTCTTCCTCCCTCTTCTACTTTCAGCTGAAACTCTTCCTCCAGGAGCGCTCTTCCATAACCTCGTCAACATACACATATACAGAACGCTTATAAGCGCTAACGGTATCACATACGATGAGAGGAAGAATGACATCTGGAACCCCAGCTTGCTGTAACCCTGCTCCTCGAGAAAGACACACGAGGAGTGGTTTCTGTGGAAGTAGGAGTATTCTCTCTCGCCATGACAGATTCCCACAGGAATCGCTGTAGTGAGGATGACTACCCATATGCAAGCGATCGCTAGCAACGCGTTCTTCTCTGTCCTGATCGACATCGAGGCTATTGGGTGCACCACCGCCATGAATCTGTCTAATGACATCAAAACTAAAGTGTAGACCGACGCGTGGGCTGTGACCACGATGAAGTATTGAACTACTTTACACCACCAGTCACCGAACGGCCATCTCGGCATTACATAGTCTGTAGCAGTGAAAGGAACGCAGAATATCACGAAGAGAAGATCGGCTACTGCTAGGTTTATTATTAGGAGGTTTGTGGTCGATCGCATTCCAGGATTCGCTGCTACTACAAGGACCACTAATGCATTGCCAACTAAACCGACAATTCCAATAAAGCCAAAGAATATGGGCACAACTCTCGACACCACCTTCTCGAGGAGTTCTCCGTTTTCGTATTCCGCGCTGTAGTTGCATCCACCCAAGCTCGCATCCTCGCTGGTCAAGTTAAGGCATATGGTATAGAATTCATCTTCTGTGGACTCCATTTTGATTATTTAATGTACCATATTCGGTGGTAAATTTACGCCGTCCGTGACGTTACCTGAAACAATAATAATGAGTCATTAGTAATGTTATATTGAAATGATGATACCCAGTGATAAGCTGGAAATGTATTAGACATAAAGTCACGTGGTTTAATATAGTAGAATTTATTGAATTCGTAATGAATGGAAAATTACGTCTGAATAAATTGCGGTTGACATAAATGTGTCGAGGATTTATTAACCATTAACAAAAGACAATACGACATCACTTTTTTCTTTGTTCGAAATCATTTATAGCTATAAGTATTTTTCTTAAAGTTTTATTGGAATACACTATAAGACGTAGGTACCGGTCCTCGTAATCTCCAATTCCATAATACAGTTTTCAACAATTACGGACAGTTACAAAATTACGGACAAACAACAGAATATTCGCGTATTAGTTATCTGCAAACAAGACTGCACAAGTTGGTTACGTCACTCGTTCGTACCGTCTACGAAGCTCGGTATATAATAAAATCCCGATGTTGACGTGACTTGTAGTTGAATTGTTCAAATGATGTCTTTTAGAGCGGGGATTAAATGACGAAGAAACATGGAAATTACCAGCTCTGTGTCGCTCGTTGAGGTAAGAGAATTTTCTTGTGGTAAAATCTTCTATGTAAATTTATTCTCCTATTATAAAGTTATGCGAAAGTGTATTTGTTTGTCCTCCTTTCTCGTCTACACGGAGTATCAGTGATTTTTGGTATGGAGATAGTTTTAGGACTGGAAATTGTCATACGCTATTTTTTTCCGCATCTATGTTATTTCAGTTCCAAACGTCTTAATAAATATCTGTTATAATCACTACATAGTATAAAACAAAGTCGCTATTTTTGTCTGTCTGTCTGTATGCTTAAATCTTTAAAATTACGCAACGGATTTTGATGCGGTTTTTTGTAATAGGTAGAGTGATTCAAGAGGAAGGTTTTTATGTATAATACATGCATATATTCTCACGAGAACGGGATCCACGCGGGTGAAACCGCGGGCGGGCCGCTAGTAAAATAATAAGAGTCCCGCAGCAAAGCGAGGGTATGTGTATTTTTTTGAGTTATCACTAATAATATGGTTAAGTAAGTAGGTAAGTATAATAAAAAGAACAATTGACTGCTTAATAGAATTACTACGTTTACAATCTGTGTGAGTTCCCGACATTGAATTAAGTAAATTACCAATTCTCTTTTGCAATTGTTTTATCTCGGTTATTCAGCAGAAACAACTCATAAAATTAGCATATCCAAAACAGCAGTCCTCATTGAATTAATTACGAAGCATGAATGTAGATTACAATTACAGTTTTTCTACTTGTAATCTGATTATATTAATGAACGGTAACTGTAAGCTTTAAACGCTTTATGAGTAAAAACGGATTTTTTATATTGAAGTTGAAACAGTGATTGGAAAAGTAAAGTGGAGATACATATAAAATAAAATTTAAGTGTATGACATTACAAAATAACTGTGTTTATTCAAGTGAATAATTATTTACATGATATCAAAACGCAAACACATGTTTTTAAAATTTTTATCCGGAATGGCTGAACCGGTTTATTGCAGCATTGCCACATAAGGATCATCAATTAAACATTAACGTTTAAGAGAAATGGTGAACTATTTCATGTCATTAGTAAACGTGCCTTGAATATCATAGCGAATCCACTCTTATCATCCCACCATGCAGGCAATCAATCAAAGCCGACGATCTCGTTAATCACAGGACACCATCTAGTTCCCAGCACCATTCCAATATTCTACATCGAATTACGTCACAAAATGTAATTACACATTCCTCGAACGATGTGGTCAATTTAATTGGATCTTAGCTCCGCCCTCAAACGATAATTACCTATTTGTTTGATCAACGCTCGCTGTTGACGCATGGTTTATTAATAATGAGATATTTAATCGTGTTGTGTAATTATGGAATACGTGATTATGTTTCTAATAGATGTGGTCTCTTAGAACCGAAATTAGTTTCTTTTCAGGCGTAATTTTAGGGACTAAACTAGGTTTTCGTCTAGTAAATCGCCTCTGAAAGCTATTGAAGAAGTGAATTTGTTGAGGTAACAAAAAATTTAACCGAAATAAAGAATGCAATCTAATAAAGAAAATAATGTAGCCTAGATTGTTGTAGTGAACTTGTCTGCGAAAGGAAGGGTTTCAGGTTTGATTTCCGGCGGAGGCCCGATATTTATATGACACATAAATGTAAATTCTCGGGTCATGGGTAAGGATATGTAAATAATATGTTATTTGTATCGTCCATGTCGCGATCGCCCTTAACACAGGGAATCCTTTTGCGAAGTTTTGAGCGCCTACGTTTTTGGAAGGAACTTCCTTATTGCATGGTTCGATGGAACATAAAAAATTAAATTAAAAATTAAAAAAAACCCCGACACAAAAATTTAAAAAGTAAAAAATAATATCTCTAAAAATACTACGTCGCGTTGGGGGACCGCTTCATTTACTACTAATTTTAAAATAAAAAATATTGGTAAATGATAGGTAAGTCTTGGGTAAAAGCCTAAGTAGGTAGGCATGTGATATTTATGAAAATAATCGTAGATAATGAAAAGTGAGTCGGTTCTTTTAATTTTAAATGTAATTTTTACTTTAAAAAAATATTATATAAAGCAAATTACATTATTACACAAAGCATATATCTAATGCAATTTTGGATTAAATTTTAAAACTGTAAGTACAAGTTTTACCTTAAAAGAATAAGAAAATAAAAGCACTACTTCATAAAACACCGTAAATACATAGTACCTACCTTGTTATGTATATAATATTAATCTTAATACTTATTTAATAAATACATTACTGACGGTTTAACTTAAAAAATGGTGCATTTCATCTTGATGCGCCTAGAACCCGAATTACATTCAAATATCATAGGTACGTACGTTGCAAGACAAAAGACAACGTCTGCCGGGTCAGCTAGTGTTAGTATAACATGAATTTTTTTGGGCCTTGCTGATTCTCACTGATTTAAGAAAGTAACAGAAGATTTAAGAAAGTTCTGACCAACATTTACTTTCGCAGAAAAACACATCGCGAGAAGACATTCTAAAACTAGGTACTACTTATACATTAATTATTTTTCCTAGGAGTTTACATTCAGTTGGATAGCCTTTTGTGAACAATCCAAAAAATACTGGTCAATATATATACTGTCACAATGTGTGAGTTTATTCAACCATACCTAACAAAAACTACTTACATTACATGTCATGTATCTCTACTACTTACCAACCAACTTAAATCAATTTCGCTGAAAATGGTCCCTCAATAAACTACTTTTGGTCTACTTTCGAGAAATTGTTTTCGATTTCGCAATCCAATTGGAGTAACCCTGTAGGCGGTGCAAGAGGTCCTGGGTTCGATGTCCGTCTGGATCAGCATTTATAAATGTAGTTTTTCAGGTCATGATCTGTTTATGATGTGTATTCTTATGCCTTCATTAAGGGCGCTCTACTGAGCACGAGCCTCACCTTACCATTGAGAAGGCCTAGAGCACACTCCACCACGCTGCTCCACTGCAGATCGGTGGTGGATTAATGATTAATATCAGGATTAATGAATGGTAATTCCGATTTTTCCTGAATTTCATAGATTTTAGGCGTATTTATTTAAGACTAAGATTTCAGATATGGCAGCAAAATAATCAATAAGATATAGCCGAACGAGCGTAGAGGGCGGCGATGCGACGCCATGTTTACAAACAAAGAGATCAATGTACGGCAAGTAGGTTACCGCTGCGCGTGCGCAGGCCTCCGCTCCGTATTGTGCGGGTCGTGGTCTCGAGTAGTCCGACCACCTCCCAAATGGCCAAATGCTAATTCTACTGTTACTACCTTACTATTGACTATGGTATAGGTATGTTTACCTACTTACTGCTTGTTGGTTTTACGTTTTTAGTGATTTCTCGATACCTTACAATTGGCTATAAAAATTCTTGATTTTTTATTTATTTTTGGAGTTTTGACGTTAATTGAAACAATATTTGTAATTTCAAAGACGTTTAAAATATTTTGAGTTAGGTAATTAACCATTTGTATAATTTTTCGTAAATTTTCCTAATTACCTATTGAATTGGAATAAATAGGTAATAATATTACTTATATGTGAATAACAACTGGTACGTTTCATTTTACTATTGGACTTGCAACAGATTCACATTTTAAACTGGCTTATGAAAAAAATATGAGCATAGTAAGTACCTATCTGCATTATTTCGGGGTGTGCGATAATCGGCGCGCGCGCCGGTGAAATCGATACAATGACCGTGAACACTCGCTATCACAGCGCCGGAAGAAAGTTCCTAGCCATTTGCATAGCGCAATCGGTACAGCCAGAAACAAAAACAAAAAGCTACTGGAGGTACTCTCGAAATATGTTCCTTTACTTTGACTCCATTTTCACTTTTTTAAACAAGGATATGTATTTGTAGGTACATGATTTATGTTTCCCTGGTACAATATTTTCTTTTGTAAACAGTGTGTCGAAATCTTTATTCAAATTATTAATGTAATGTAGCTCATAAGATAAAAAATATAATTTTCTACGTACCAATATCTACCTGTAGAAAGAAAAGCTTTCGATTAATTTGGAAAGTAATTAAAATAGTAAGCAGACATCAATATACCCAGACCATGCATCTACGATCCGTGCTCAGTAGTGGACCATTAATGCGTTGCAGCCAAGCCACAAACTTTCAGTTTGTTGTCAGAGTTTAAGTTACCATTGTGTTGTATACGTAAACAATAAGACGTTAACAAAAGACACACGGTGGTATCTGTGCCGTATCCTAGCCTCTCAGCGATGACCTACTTAGACATGTTTTATAGTTTATTGTCGCGGACCAATTTCCGTGGGTCCAACCAACCGCCTGGCCCGCGGCCCGACACACTTCGCTCACTCCGAAAGTTTCTCCGATAGAGAAACTTACTATATCTAATAGCCCCGACATCCGTCTATGCAGATTTCCAGAGCAAGCCTTCACAAAGACGATGACCTAAATACGAACGATAAGTATAAAGCTAAATAACGGACAGAGAGAGGCTGGTTATTGTGCATGTCAGCAATACCTTACACCCTTTAAACATTCGCTGTGAATGGGTGTTTCTTTTTGAAATGCAATGAAAACGTTGCTCTTAACATATCGGAGCCTTAACCTTTCGGAGCCTCGGGAGCCCCGACGCAAAGAGAGGGGTGTTATAAGTTTGACCTGTCTGTGTGTCCGTCTGTGGGCATCATAACTCCCGAACGGATGAAGAGATTTCAATTTAGTTTTTTTTTGTACGAGAACATTGCGGACGCCTGGACTGCAAAGCGATAAAAAATTTAATATTACAAGTAATACTTGATATACATACATGCATTTTTATCATCAATTACAGTATATACCACAATCTATAAATGGTGCAATAGCCAGCCATAAAAAAAGCAATAGTTCTTCAATTGCCTCTTAAGAATTTTAAATAATGATAACAACTCTTACACTAGCAAATGTAACCTATATCTAAGCGTAACATTACATTGCACTGAAGTAATATTAAAGTCAAATGGTCTATGTTTATGAAATTTAATGCCATTTATATGTTCGCTGACTAACAAGGCTATTCAGAGATATCAGTTTGGACTTTACGATAAAAATTTGATAAAAAATTGATCCACAAATTAGTAGAAAAATATAAAATTACAATCCAATTTAGTGTCCATCTCCGTTTATTACAGTTTTTTATCCATTGCTACGTTTAAAATTTAAAATCCATTGAACATTACTGAAAACGGAAACACAGTCCGATAATTTTCAATTAAAACTCGGAAATCGATAACCACTTCAACTCGTTTTCGTTGCAAATCATTACCGGCAAGAAAAACTTGCACTGGTGTTACGTTAGAAAGCGTAGACATTTCTCCATAAAGCATAGAAAGTGTACATAAGAAGAAAGTGAAGAAGTAGGGGAAAAAATGTGCACAACAAGTGCATCGATCCGCGGGAACTTGTTGCGACAATACTCGCTCTGTATCGCCGAAGTTTCCAGTTCAATCCACATTAAGTACTTTTTCTCTAGGGAGAGATGTAACCGCAGCGTTCGCTTGCACACATTTCTCGACGCATTTTATGTTCGCCTAGTTCTAATTTATCAATGCGCTCATTTTTACTTTCTTTTTCCATTCGCTTTTGTTTGTTCGTTCACGGTATACGTAAAAAGTGATTGTGATAATTTATAGGGAATAAGTACCTACATTGTGCGGTGATATTTCTAGATCTTTACAGTTACCTCATTTCCAATTTAGTAATAAAAACGTAGAAAGAAAATGATTCAATATTTTTTAGGTTATAAAGATAAATTACAGAAAGAAGATCGCCAACAATCCTAAGAGGGGGAAATTCATAAAAAATAATCAAGTTGCTTCCTTTTTATCTTGTGATTACAGAGGTTTTAAAACTTCGTCTATTTTTATTCCTATTAATGCAAACTTATTTAAAAACCTACAATTATGTATTTAACACAATATACATCAACGCACCAATTCGAAAAAAGCCGATAAATTTGAAAGATAATAAATGCAATTCTATTTTCCTTACTAAGAAGTTTACCTGAAAGTGAAAACGTACGTTCCATCTATTTGTACCACTCGTATAGTTGCATACACCACGCATGCAACTCACGATACGACTGCTCAGCGAATATGAAACATGATTAATTTTCACCACCCCTTCCTGATATACTAACAGATATGTGCCATCCTCAGCAAAGAACGCGATCGTATTGTTTATTTTAATTATAGTTTCTTGTACGACAGTTCGGTTGAATAGCTTGGATGCTAACATGCAAGAGGAATGCTGAAGAGATTATAAATGTTGACGATCCTACACGACATCTGCACACTCGGAGATTTCAATTGGAATGTACTTCTTATTAATACTTACAATATTATTTAGGTATGCAATCACTCAAATTGTGGTATGTAAGCTTGAACAGATTTGAGAGTGATATTTTTTCTCCTATTTAAGATTTTACATTGTTTTAGTAGTTCCTCAGGTCAAAACTATATTTTTCGGGGTTATTTGGTTGAATGACTCTTAAAGTTAAGATCCTTTTTTAATGTTCAAATGGCACTTTATTAGCCTTGCTAATCGTGTAATTTTTTACAATCGATTCTCAGGCGAGTCATTAATAATATTTGTGTTAAATATTTTTAACTCTCCACTACTGTTACCCTCAATGTGGTATTTATATTTTGGGTTACATTATGAGTATTATGACAGTACAAAGGATTGTGTGAATAGGTATAGAGAGTTCGTGAAAATTTTAATTTACATTTCCAACAATTCTCCTTTAACGTTTTAATACATTCAATTTAAGCACATAAATCAATATCTGAAAAAAAAACAGGAAATTAAAAAGACGTTAATTAAAAAGTTGAAACATCAATTAGCGACTGACATCCACCGCGCTCAATAGGTTGCAATATAATATCTGACGTGCAATAGGGCATGAGTGAGATGTCAATGACGTTGAGAGAAAGAGTGTAAAGGAGAGAGATGGGCATTTCACCGCGCGGGGTCAACGTGCTCGCTGTACTGTCGCTGATTGTGCCCCAATTGCAGTATGTGGGTCTAGGCCGGCGTTCGTCGACCTACGTGGCACACTTAGCGGCGCCTGCGCACGACCGTGCTTTCACGCCCCACGCAAGGGTGGGGGTATTCAGCAACTATCACAGAAAGCTGAGGAAAATTGTCACAGCGCATGGGCGGGCTGATCTCTAACTAGTCGATGAGGCGGGTAACGTTACGTTTGTTATTTGCTTAGTTTACTACTCTACCAACACAATTAGACCTAAGGAATGAATGTGGGACCCCCCCCCCTTGCCTGCATATTTTGCTGATGACGTCATATACCTATGTGTAGTGCTCTGGTAGAATAATATACAACTCGTACACTATGTGTTGTTTTAGTAACATTTATTATTCAATCAGTCTACTACAAATACTAATACCTATTTATTATTAAAAAACAATTAGCTCAGAATTTAATGGTAAGTGGACGTTGTTTTTTATTATAAACTAGCGACCCGCCCCGGCTTCGCACGGGTGCAATGCTGATACTAAATACACTACAGAAAACTGTAAACGTTGTAATAAAAACATAGCGAATGAATGATTTAAATCGATCCAGTAGTTTTGATTTATTCATTGCTTCCCGTGGCCCGCACGCGTTAAATTTGGAGTAAAACAATTCCCCTTCCCTATACCATGAA
>DWJQ01002126.1:0-10020 GCA_018248915.1 Hesperia meskei straton | reverse complement strand
TTATTTTTTCATAAAGGGGGGGAAAAAATCAACGAATTAGCCCCTCCTGCCACATTTTGGATATTATAACGGTACAGCCTCTCTTATATAGCGACACCGCCGATCACAATAACATTTTGCACTCGGCACTAAACCGTGATTTGTGCGACACCAAATTTGTCTTTAAGAATGTCAATCGTTCGAAAGCGATTCAGAAAACCGCTAGAAAATCCTTAAAGTGACATCCCACGGCTTCATCGGATTATCGTCTTTATAACCTTCTTTGGGCAGGTGTCGTAAACCATTGGATGAGTCAATGCGCGAAATCTTTGTATAATTAATGAGTCGATTTATGACGATAACTTGTCACGCCATAAATTAATTTATTATTTTAATACCTTATTCGTGATGTGATGATTCGTATTTATTGTATAATTCTCAGTTTTTATTTATTTTTTCCTCATATGGAATGACAGTGTTTATATTTAATCGTTGTGCAAGTTTCGATAAACAATCTTAATAATCGCAATTAGTTGTAAATTAAAAATGTATTTATTTGTAACAGTGAAATAAATGTACAAATAAACATACGTATACATAAATGTTTCCAAACGAAAAAAAAAATATGTAGGTTACTACTGTGAATGTAACCAATTTTATTATTGAGCAATGTAATTGGGATAAATTATTTATTTGCAAAAATAGCTACTAAATAAAATGGTCTTAAAAATCAATCGCTCCTATTTGCTAACACTAGAGCATATAAACTCCAACGCTAGCGGGGCGGGCTCCATTCAACTTGCAGTGTAGCGGCAAGAGGGCGAGAAAAAGAGTCAAATTGAGCTCCAAATCATTTCAGGCAGTGGAAGTCAAATATTGTAAATAATCAAAATTCTTTCTTAGACGAAGGTGAAACCTATTTTGATGAGTTGTTCTCCATTTCGTGAACTATTTCCAGCTTGTTATGTATAACAATTTCGTAGTAAAAGCCCGACTTTAAAATAGGTCTACTGATATTTCACAGTATCGAGTTTGAAACTTCAATTGAAAATGTATAACAATTCAGCAATAAGAAGTAGATATGAGCATTATAATAGTAACTTACAATAAAGTAATAATAGAGATATCGGAACTGACTTCATACTTTCCCATCAGTGGCGTAACGATACCGAGTGCAGTAAAGATATCGTGTTATAGAGCCGCTTATTTAAAAAAGAATATGGCAGTAGCGCCGTCATTCCGGCGACTACTTCTAGGCTCCGTCGCAGCAACGAAACGACTTGGTCGCGGCGCCGATACGACTCCTAAGCGACATATGAACGCGCCCCCGCTACACAAAGTTCACTCTTATTACCAGGCGACTAAGTCCCCCTCTCCTTGTTGCCGGCGACCATTCGAGATTTTAAATTTCGAACCGTCGCGACATTAAATCGTAATCGAACACTTTACAGTGACGGTCGCTGGGAAATATCGCGTTCGGATGGTATAAATATGCACTTATCTTTCTTTTTAGTTAACGTAAGTCTGCATAATGCAGGCCTCGCTGTGGCCCACGTGTGCTTCGAATAAAATTTTAGCACTCCCGCATTGTTCTAGGCGATTTGTGCAAGAGCGAGCGGGATGCAGCATAGGCCATTTTGTTAGGGCAATAACGGAGCAAGTGTCTATAACTCGGGCGCTCGGAATAAGGGATATTTTTTTATCGGATCCGTACGAGGCGGTTATGCACGGGATTTTCTCGTTTCGATTCCGCCACGAAACGTTAGTGTAATCGCATTTCCTCACTTATTTTTCAACTCGTCGAATGATCAAAAAAATTAAAATGTTTATGACCCCTGCATGGTTTATGGGCAGCGTTGTGACAATGTGTCCAGTTTTGAAGAATTGTTAATGTCTTTCTCAGTTGTGTGTTTTTTGTTGCAGGTAAGCCATCAGTTTTAACGTCAGCTCGAAGGTAAACACAATAAAACCTCGTCGAATTATAAATTAATAATGGATTGTCGGGCCCGTGATTGATTAATAATATAAAACCCAGCACATTCGCCGGTCGTCCGCGCTGACACTGATTGACACATTTTAGCATTAATTGACATATAGCATACATTTTTAATTGTGTGACTAATTCTGTATCTCGACCGATTGAGTTTGGTGAAGTTTTTTTTATTATATGGACGTAATTTTTTATAATATTTTTGTCAACGCCTATAATATTGAACAACATGGAAGTCTTTGAATAGCTCTTCACTAGAAATTGAATAAGTGCTAGACATCCTCCTTTGTATGTAGGTATAATAAGTGAAAATAAAAATTGAAAAATATTTAAAAGTTTTGCTTTAACCATAGGTATTCTTCTGTACAAAATTTATGCTTAAAAGAATAATAAAATTACTTCTGATAGATATACTAATTATGGCGATAGGAACGCTACGATATAAAGCAGACGAACAGAACAAGTTGGACGAATGTAAAAGAAGTGACCGTATCGAAGTAGTCGCGTTACAGCAACACTATTTAATCCGTGGTACAGTGGTACAGTGGTACAGTGGTGATCAATTCAAGTGCAATCACAATCAGTCAATGAGAGGCAAGGCCGGCGCGGATAGGTCGCGTGGGAGGACGTAGAAATCACCTGTTGCTTTTGAATGAAACTTTTTTTTTATTTTATTCTTTTTGTAAACAGCTGATAAAGTGAATGATATGATAAATACGGCTGAATAGAATGTAGAGCGCTGCAAATTGTACTGACGTTTTACCTTTTACTATAGTTGTATTGCAAAAATGATTTTTAAAATGTTAATATAACATTATGTTACGTTCTTTAGATTTTTATGGCATTAACACAGGCGAAATTTTTGATAACGAGTAATATTTTAACTTTTTAACTAATTATGTAGTTACTTTCTATTTCTATTAAGGACGTATTGATCTCTGACGTAAACTGGCTCTACGAGTATTTCAACATCTTCAGTACAAAACTAATATCCGAAAAATACATTTAAAGTTTTGTACCATTCTACAAAAAATTTAAATGTGGCTTGTTTTGTTTAGTATTTTGCTAAAGTTTCTTCTAAATACGAATTCTTCTTCTTCGTAATTTCCTCACGACCGAGAGTCGTGGTCATCATAAGTGGTTGTCCAACTTATTTTCTCTGGACTTCTTTAGTTTGAGAATGTTGTATGGACGTTTCAATGGTAAATTTACACGCCTGAGTAACGATATCAGTCCAGCGATCGTTGATTTCCTTCTCCGATCTTTCCTACTGCTACTCTATCTCTACTTCTTTTTTCATTCGAATACCAACGAGTTACTTCCAAATATTCGAACGCATTAAGCTCATTATTACTAATATCTTGTAATCGATATGTGATACGTTCCAACAGGATCATTTTGAATTTCTCAATTATCTAACAAGTTGCGCTTAATATGACCTAATAAAGACTAAACACATATTTTACGAACATTATATAGATAAGCAAAGCTATGTGAAAAGACTTCGTCAGACCCTGGCCTCTTTGAATATGAAAAGAACGAAGAATAAGCACATACATCGTTCCCCACACGGCTCAAGACGGCCGCTCACCTATCAATCACCCGTCACTCCACGGTGCACGGCGACAGGTCAAGGGTCCCTCCTCCCCGGGGGTGGGGGTGGCAGGGGGTGATTGATATCGTATTGACGCGGAAAGACGTTGACGTATTCTGATGGTTGTTGACTCGCTATACCGCTCGATATGGCTGCTGTACAGGGATCGTTGAACGGGTAACTATATTTTTATAAGGGTAGAAGCTAATGGATAATAGCTACGTCCGATGGATAATGAGTGGTTAATGCAGCCATTTGTCACATATAACTTGTATCAAATTGAAAAAGTTCCTTATAATCGTAAATAATGTAAGGAGATAAGTTACTTTGTGACCAATATTGAGCTACAGAGTCGTTAAGTATAATGATTGTTTTGTTGCTTCCGAGGGCCTAAAACAATCATCTAACTGTGCTTCTCTCTCTGCTGCAAGGAAGAAACTTAAACATTTTATGAAATTGCTGGTACATAAATAACAGACTCGGAACAATTTTGATAAAGATGAATCTCTATATTGACTTCCGAGATGTAGGTATTTACCTAGTCATTAAAACGTGTGTGATTTGAAACATATTAAAAAAACGTATAGGATTCGAACCTGGACAACCCAAAAAAGATCACGAATCAACAACAAAACTAACAACTAACTACTTAACTTCAAACAGCAGCGATCCATTAACGCAATAATATTCAGTCAGCAAGCATCAAGACGCATCGAGCGCTCTCTATTTGAAATATTAATTCCCATCATATCTGGGATGATTGACGGGTGTCTACGCGGGGATATATCCGTCAGCGGGTCCCCCCCCGCGCCCGCCCCTGCCCCCCCGGCTTCCGAGTGAAATATCTCAATCTTTAGCGCGATTTATTGATTGATATATCGATTCTGCCTGATGTTTATGGCTGACGGTCAGATTTGACGTGTCAGGTTCTCTTTGTTTGGGCTTGGAGTGATTTGTTGCTTGGGTATTGTTGGGTTTGCTTGGAAACTTGGTTGCTGGGGTCGTTGCATCTTTTATGTGTGTGTACACGATATTTTATAGCAATAATGTCGCCTGATTGCATGAGTAAATGGGTGTTGCCGTTTATGAAAATTAACCTTACAGGGGTCCTTAGACGGTTTTCACTTAAGTTAGCGGCAATGTACTTGCTTGCGGTTAGCTCATCATATCAGGCTGATTCAATTCTAATACATATATTATTGTCTGTATTACGTCTGACTGCATTGAAAGTAGACAAATGTATTATATGCACACACCTCTTTTGATTAAATAATTATTTCCTAGGTGTTTCCCTTCAAGACATAGAGTTCTATGACAGGCAGTGGAGAAAAACTAATAGAGTTCCGTCTGTCTAGTCACTCTCGGTACAGAACCCTAAAAAAATCAAAACGACGTTCAACTCATTTTATCGTGTTAACGATTCCTTTAAAAAGGGCATAAAACCAACTATACTATAGGTAATCGTGACAGATACTAACAAAGTGTAAACAATATGTCAGCCGTTGTTGTACTACAACCCTAAACCGTGAAGAGGTGCTAATGCGATATAAAAGAACTAAGTCCCCTCTAAAGCGACATCTGCTGCTATTTGTGAAACATCGTTTACTATTTTACGTGGAGGGAACATGTTGATGTTACGGTGACGTCACACTTTCAGCGGGAAATGGCGAGAAACAGCCACTTAGATATTATGAATAACATAAAATATACTTAGGAATGAACATAGTATGCGAGTTCGCGGTTTATTGAGATACCGCATTGGTGACGCTAAGGTGTTAAGTAGATAGGTAGGTCTAACCTGACTTTACCATTGCGTGACATAGGTGGTGAATAAATCGAACGCATAATATAAGAGTTAAGAAGTCGGCCAATAAACCTATAATAGAACGATGGGTCCAATTCTTACAATTAAAATATTCAGCGTTGTGCTTTTCACTTTCCACCTTAACAGGTTTTCCACACACACTTTTATTATTCCATTAAAAACATCAACTCGAATATAAATCGCAATATTTCACGTCACTTTTCATAACACTTGTAATAAGAAACAAAGTGCTTTTGAAAAATACTAAACTCTTTAAACATCCACTCTGAAAAAGGTAAAGAAAATGAAAACCAATAAAAACTGCATCGGTGTCAACCAACTCCGCTGTCAGTGCGACCCCTCCTCAGCAATTTTTCTCACTCAGACATAGAGGCGTCTTTGCTACGACACAACGTTCGTGACATGTGACGTTTAACGTTGACAGCTGAACTGTACTTCACTACCAGTTGCGGAGTTGACGGACTCTACGCCGTCGACATAAAGGTTAAAATGGCCCGATCGCGTTGCCCTCTACCTTTGTCCAGGACAGACGTCCTTAACAATTTTTCCTTTGCGGTCGATTGAATCTTATGACGAGGGTGTAGAGTTGATTATTTATTGATTTATCGAGGCCTTGGGGAGTACCAGTTCCAAGGTTGTTTTGATGGAGTGGCCGTCAATTAAATAGGCAAGCGCTCTGTACGTCTGCGTATGATTGAGTGCAGTAATGCAGATTTTCTTTGAAGATATCGCCTTAGCGGGCTTGTGGAGCGGTTTTGTTTCTTTTTATAACATCGGGCCGTTTCCATAATTATCTGGGACAAGCCGGACGATGTGTTTAATTACGAGACTGTACTTAATGTGATCCTGATTTAATGAGCTCATTTTGTTTAATATTGGATTTTTATAATTTTGATAAAGAGCACCATGGAAGTGATTTATAGTTTATACTACACATACCTATAATTCTTAGGACACATTAATTTACTATGTAGGTAATACTTCAATTAGGTACCTAGGTACTACTTCATGCTTCAGGAGAAACTACAAAAGAAGTGAAGTTATCCTGTTCCAGTATGATTCTTTAATACCCTAAAGAGTTAAATCACGTTAATTTTGCATTATGAACACTCAATTCATAGTATAGTGTGTTATAGTGTTAACAATATACTTATTCATAATCACGAGGTGACGTAGCAAAACTGACTGACGTGCTCAAATCACTAAACACCAGATACCTGATTCCGCCAGATGTGAGGCGATGAAAAATAAACCCAGTATTTTATAAAACCAAATAGACCACGAAAAACATAGTAAAAAACGTGGTGTCAGAGCGCGAAGGTGAGACCACATAGGTACGTTTCATTCTTCATAACTATGGCCAAGTTGGTATACCTATTACTAGACTTGTACACTGTAACTTACCATTTCTTTATTCTTTTCTAAATTCAATTGCAATGTAAATAGTATTAAATTTTGTCATTAAATATAGAGTTTCACAGTGTCACATAATACGTGTCATTAAATATTTTACTTTGTGCCGCAGTTTTCAAGCACATTTCTAGGAACGCTAACGCAGTGACAGTAAAACATTACAAGATAAAATCATTCCTTTTAGTAGTTTCTAGTAAAAGTAAAATTCAATTTGACGTTCGAAATTTAAAAAATAGTTATTATTATTTAACATACTTAATTAATAAACCATTAAAACAGTCATTATGTGTTGTTCTCGACGGGTCACCGGTACGAATTATTCTAAATACAGCGACACACGGAGGAAAAAATCGATGATAGGCACATTGTCCGACCCACATCGACTTTAGCTGTCAAGTTTGATTGAATCAACTGTTTGCAGACCGAACAACGTATAGAAGAGACGGGTTGCGTGACTGCCGGTAACTGGTGACTGGTTGGTTCATATCGTTCCTAGACGCGGTGGAAATTATGGTTCTGATTGTAAAATGTTTATTTACAGCTGAACTAATAACAATCGTTGATTGATTTCAAAAGTGCAGTCGATTTGTACCTTTTTTAGAAGATGAAATAAAAAGACTAAGCCCATATCATGGTTCCTGACTATGGTATTGGTTACAATAAGTAGAGATGTGCGACATACAATAAAATTTTCTCTAAACCTTTATTTACTTAAGAAATGTTTGTTTAAATGGACAAAATATATTAGTGGTTGTGAAGACTAACTGAGAGTAGCAACGGTCTACGGAGTAGCTAATCGAATGAAAAAAAAACTGATTAATGACATTTCTATGATCACCAAATGTCGTCATTATTATTATTCTAATGCATACAAGATCTGAATTAAAAATTAAAAGTTATGAAAACTTTAATAAAAATAAGGAAAAACCACAAGCGCTGGAAATCAGCGAAAACTAGCCAGGGATAAAATAACGAGCGAAAAATGTCAGCCGTCTCTATCCTTCACAAAGCCACCGAGTAAATAAACCGACGGTCGACAAAGACGTCCGTCTGCGCGCGACGTCTGAGCGACGTGTGTCGCCCCCGGCCCCCCGGCCCCCAGACCCGGGGGCCACGAACCCCCACCGATAATGATGTTAACTCGCCCGGACCGGCCGGCTTTGTCGCGTTTTTGACTCTGTTTGCGCTAAAGAGCCCTGATTAATATTTGTTTATTTTTTTTTTCTTCGTTTTGTTTCGGCACGATCGATGGGGTTTGTACGGCTTCGTTGGTTTGGGATTATTTGAGACAGGACTTTGGTATTGTTTTAAGAGACAAAGAATGAGGGTTTTGTTGGAACGTTGGATCCCCTTCGATCATATGAAACCGGGACTGTATTTATAAGGTAGTTATGAACATAAAATTTTAATAATGCCAGCTGCATAAAGTTTGCATATAAAATTATAATGCATTGTGGTATAATCGTAGTTATCTCGCACTAATATTGTTTTTCCTTCTGTATGAAAATGAAAATAGGATTCAGTTTATTTCGTCACAAATAAATCTCCATCCATCTCTATTAATTGTTTGAAACGATACCATCACATTGGCCTTTACTCCATTCTTTTTATCTATAAGATTTTAAGTGGTTTATGAAAAGAAATGATAAAGCAGAGCGCCAGCCCTAGCCGCAATATGTCCATCACAAACCGCTCCATCATAGACAAAGGAGACCCAAAACTTACTTTATACTACAGAAATCATACACGTTGCGTTCCTTCAAATAAATTCACATCCCGAGCTCGGAACGGTAAATTGTCTTCAAGAGCTGACCACCCCCCCACTGGGGGGTTGGGCGGGGGGTGGGGGGCCGGGGGGCTCCGTCTCCCCCGTTCGTCTTGCTTATGACTGACAGGCGGACAGCTTGAGTGATTGAGAGTGACTCGAGGTATAATGCGCTCGGGCGAGATGCGAGTGATTCGAACCAAAACATTATATAAATACACCCTGTCTACCTATTCTTGACTCTATAGTATTCACACTAGAGTCGGATTTCGTTTGAAGCGTTCTGTGAGAAAGATCGTTTCAAGAAAGAAATGCGGGATACAAAGTTATTATGAATTAAAATATGGTGCATCGTTTTTAATGTGCTTTGTAAGGTGTTTGCAATTAGGTACTGTCATGATAGCGACATTTAAAGATGGATTAAAACGAATTTTTATCATAGAAATATAATGCACATAATCTCAAAATTGTGTATGTCCATGTCTTCTGATATGTCATATACTTTATATTTCAAAGTTTATACTATGTCCAATAATAATTAACAATTTCTGTTAACGTAGCGTTGTGTAACGTTAGGGATTTTCCATAATATTTCACAGTTGATAGACTGCTCTATAGCTGAATTGGGGTTAAGTAGCCAGTATTACTCATGAACTATACTATCTTTTTATCAATTTTAAAGCCTATATGTTAGTAAAAAAGTAACCGAATTACACTTTTTAAATGATCACGAATAATGGAAAAGTTTGCGATGAAATAGATGCGATGTTGATGATGGTAAATTAGCAATTAATTTCTGCTACAAATTACGTTAGGCTGTCAGTCATCGTACCTGCTGGTAGTGACCGACTGTTTATAACATTGATGTTAATTAATTTTATCATGTACATCAGATGTTTAGGAATCACGCGAGTTCCTTATTATGAGGTACCAGGCAGACATGACGGACAGGTAATCAGTCGGACGAGGTCCGCACACTAGGTCAGTGCGGGACAGAGGCATACGTTTGTTTTCCCAACACTGTCTTTGTTGTGTAATGTGTAAGAATATGTAGTAATACATCGTACGATTATATGAATTAGAATTTTTCACTCATAAAAATGCTGCTATAATTGCTTTTCTTAATGTTCCTTAATGTAATATTTATTACCTACAATTATAACTTTTGATGAATGCATGGTTATTTCTGTATTAACTCAATAAATGTTAAAATAGTTACTCTACATCTACCGCGATTTTAAAACGAAACGTTTATGAAGTTTAATAATTCGTTATAATTAATTGGTGTTCCTAGTAGTAGTACTGAATGATTCGTGAGTGTTTGAATTCATTTTACGTCCATCACGCGGCTTACCTCACGTACTGTTTTGTCGGATTCGCCCGACTAGTTTCGAACCGATTTCGAAATACGTCATTCGAAATACGAAATTCGTCATCAGGAGCCACCGGCGACG